>JAHWFP010212403.1:19628-39771 GCA_023313725.1 Lithobius niger | reverse complement strand
AGTCCCTGGAGCGAGGAAAAGATTTGACCCGTGTCATGCACCGCAATTGAAGTCAGGAACGCACTCTCTGGATGTTGTAATACAATCTCACCGTCGTCGTCATCGCAGTTTCTCCCAAATTCTGACATAAAATTTCCTTCCTTCTCGCCGCCACCTTTTCTGTATCGCCGCAGCAATGTACAATACGCGTGAAACCTACAGTATAAAGCTAAGAAGTTAAAGGTGGAACGTTCATTGCAGGTGAGGTGATCTGCCCTTGCCCTGTGTAATAGAGAAGCAGCGTCAAGTGACGTCATATGGCTACAAAAGAGATACTTGCAAGGGGCACTAGATTGAAATGGTGGGTTAAACAACGACACTTCTAGTCAAGCCAGTGCTTTGAGAGTGGATTTCGTAGGCTTAAAAAACCGCTGTTTTCTCCAGTCCGTTATGCTACGAGGTTGTAATCGGAAAATAAAAATGTCAGCAACTGCGAACAAATGGACAAAAATCGCGCGTTTTAGGCCTAAGAAATCCAGACTAACAGCATTGGCTTCAGTAAGATGCTCTTCTTTTCCCCCGCCAGTGCACCTTGCAGCTAACCCCGTTACTGGCTCCACCATAGAGTTATATACATTAATACTACGTATATAATAGAGCAGTGACACGACGTAGTATTATTGTATATAACTCTATACTGGAGCCTCAATGGGTTAGCTGCAAGGGGCACTGCAGAAAGAAACAGAAGGGCGTCATACTGAAGCCGATGCTGTGAAGAGTAATTTCTTAGACCTAAAACGCGCGATTTGTGTTGTTGGAGAAAACAACGTTATTTTAAGCCTAAGAAATCCGCTCTTCCGTTGTTTTTCCCTCCATTTTTGTGTAGTGCACCTTGTAGTTATGCCCTCCAAAACCCATACTGGTGCCAATATGGCGGCAATTAATGTCACTGCTCTATTGTTAGCTCGTCTCATGTTTGAAGTCATTATTTGTGCCACTACGTTTTCCAGAGCGATCTGAGAAGCTTTTTCGTCTTTGCTATCCAAGTCCAAGTGCTGGTAATGCGGCCGGTGCTTTCACCTCGATGCAAAAATGCTTCTCAGATCGCTCTGGACAACGTAGTGGTACAAAAATAATGACTTCGAACGTGAGACAAGTTATCGATAAAGGCGTTCAGCGCGAGTTCCAGTGATTATAATAGCGCGTAAGCGTAAAATTTCATGACGCTCAAATCAGGTACGAATTGTTCTACGATATGACTTCTGGATGGCTTCACCCGTTTCACTGTATATATATAGCCTGTATCCGTGCGGCCCGTGAGCATCTTCCCTGTGATCAAACCCGGCTACCTACACCTATCTGCCTACCACCAGATATTTTCATTGCAAAGCCATTAAAGCCAAAAATTGACCCCCCTTTGACCTTTAGGTCTTTGAAACAAGTTTGAAACACTTGAACTCGTCTCGTTTTCCCTGATGCCAGTTCCATTACTGAATACCCAGTGCGATTTAAAGAATTCCTGTGAATGCTAGCATTTCCTTTTGCCTTCCATCTACCCCCCCCCCCCATCCCGGTATCCAAATTTGACGACAATCCCGTGCAGCTTGCCACCACCCGATAGGCCACACACGTAAACTCGAATTCGTAATGCTTTAATGGTGAAGTCGGATTATTTCTCCAATTCTAAAGAAAATAAAGTCTTTCCTTGCAAGTGCTTGTTTACACGAAAGCCTCCTTCTTAATTACGAACCAATTACGGGTCAGCTAATTACGTTTGCTGTTAAATTGGTCGTGCGCCGTATTTGCGCGTGCTTTAGTCAGCAGCGGCTCCCGGCGTCCGAGATATCCGATTACAAACTTGTTCAAACCTTAATTTAATTCTTGAGGTACGGTACTTTTGCTTTTCGAATTTCGACTGCTTCTGCTTCGTCCAAATCTGCAGTCCGTGAAACATAATAAAGCTATTTAGGTAATTCGAAACCTTCAGTTGATATCGGAAACCAATTAAATCGGAAGGCTAATTTGTACCCACTGAGACCAAAATTACACAAAGAATTAGGCAAGGGCACTTACCTGGGTAAGACCAAGGATAAAGACGAGTTTCTTCGGAAAACTAACGGAAGGAAGGATATTCCAGTACAAGGTCATGTCAGTACAGCTGTTATTTGTGCCTTAGGTGTTCAGTGGCAAACTAAAGATTTTTGATAGCATGTACAAAGGAAGCAGCCAGTATTAAAGACTGAACTTGTGAGAATACAACAGACACTATTCAGACAAAGAAAGAAAAAAGTATCCTACCCCGGATGGGATTCTAACCCAGGACATTCCGCTTACCAGTTGCGTAACTAGTAGGGGGGCGATTCGCCCCCCCTGTAAGATTTTGAAGGCTTATTCGGTAAATTGGCCATGTCACTATTTGCATAGCTGAAAAAACCTTGACTATCCTGAAGACGTATTTTAAACGGTAAGACATTTACTAACTCATGTTTTGCTTAAAATTACCAACATTTCTAACAAAGCATCATATATGTCTAAAAAATAAGTATTTAGTATGAAAGTGAAAGATTTACATCACACATTTTTTTTATGCATATAATGCAGTCAGCAAACCTGATTTTATAAAAATGTTTCCAACGGCAGGCACTTTATAAGGGCAGAAAATGCAGGAAAATAGCAAAAATGCGTCAGCTTCCGCCCGGTGCTTCCACAGCGCTCCCCCAGAATCCCTAGCTGTTATTGGGTTCTTCCTCCACACCATTCGGCTAAATGGCTAGTGTTGCCCCCTAGGTACAAAACCCTACTTACGCCACTGCCGCTTACTAACCATCTTTGATGTTGATTGTTTGCGTTGTTAACCCTTCACCTTTGGTGATATTATCTACATAATTTAAAAACAAAAACGAACGTTTCTTTTCTTTACTTTACTTTACTTTACTTCACTGGCCACAAACTCGATCTTATATAACACTATTTCCTTATTATTTGTAGTTCCCCTAAGGATAACGCACGCCATTGGTTTGTTAGAGGCGGGACTTGCGACTGGAAAGCATTTTTGTGTGTAGATAATTGCAAACAATAAGGAAATAGGGTCATATAGGATCGATATGGTGGCCAACCCATTCCTAAATTATTCAATTCTGAAACAATTCCAAATTAAACCAGGAGTAAATAAAAGGCTCCGTAGGAACGAGGATTGCTGAAGAGCACCGTATCACGGCTCTGTACTAGGGTATGACAGGAAGGCTCTCAACTCGGCGAATATTTGTGCTGCAAAAATACACCCACCTTACAAAGGGTTTTTAAAAAGCATGGTTTTCGCATCCAGATTGCTGTGTTGGAAAATTGGTTGGTGTATGAATAATTTAAGCCCAGGATGCTGGTTCGAACAAAGTCGGCAGTCACTTTTTTTATTTTCAGTAGCCTTGTCAACTGTGGCTACTATTTAAACATCGAGGTAATCACATGATTCATCAAACACTAGATTATATTGAATCAGTGACATTACTACTTATGTCGAACGCAACTAGAATACCTATTTATCTGTATTACCAGGAGCGCATTATATACACGTCCTCTTATATTTATGCTACCCCTGGTATTACACATCACAGTTCGCTGTAGCAATCTTCCACCACCTACGAAACGAGCGCAGACAGAGCAGTGTAAACAAGACTACCGCGTCAACATTTTATTTGTGCTATATTTCTAAACAGTGCTCTTAGTGCCAGAGGGTGGCAGCTGGTGTCAACAATATTAGAAACAAAGTAATCCAACTAACGTTCTGAGTTGGTAAAAAAAAAAAACAAATGGCCGCTAATCAGCTAATAAACCTAGTTATGACGTAACTTCTTGTTTCTGTTTTATTCGGCAGTGAATGCATGACGAGTAGCAAATATCATCTTTTCAGGTTCTTTCCTCTTAAGTTTAATTGCATGTGACTCTCTGCGTGGTGAGTATAAAGCTTTTAAAATCACATTCCGCCTACCTCATAACAGCCACGCGCAGATCGCCTCCGCGCATGTTAGTTACTATCGCCAAGGTCAACTGAAATTGTAGCTGCGAAACAGCATCAAGTTAAAGATGGTGTCGTCACAAACCGGAATGATTTTCGCATTTTTACATCACAATTTATAATTTTTCTTCGGTGATCTATATAGGCATAAATACTTTTAATTTTTACCGCATTAGTCTTTTAGATTTTTGATCTCATAGTAATTATTAGCAAACGATTAAAATTAATACATGCGCGCACGTAGATGAAACTTCAAGGTTATTGTAGGCGCGCAAAGGATCACATCCGTGCAGGATACAGTAAATGTAGTTCACCAATATTAAACAGAAAATCTCGTAGACGCCACATTTTAAAACTGATTTTTAGCAAGGGAAAGAATCACGGTAAGTAAATAGACCTTTGGGGCCGTACTTGATGTGGTGGATCGAGGAAAATGGCGCTGGGAAGAATGTACCTTTAAGAAAAATTCCTTCAAGTTAAATTCTTTTTGTTTGCAGTGCAAGATATGAGATCTTGAAATATATCAGATCAATCACGTCGAAGTCTGTGACCTTCGACGATTGCTACTTTCGACGAAAATGGTCTCACCATTTCGAAAACATTTGAAGCAGCCTGTCCGCGAAGGTGGAACCCCTCTGACAGGGCAGAAAGCTCGCAAGGCATATAGAGACACCAGCAGTAATTTTCGACACCTTTATTTTTTTGTCTTGATCACAAATACACTGGAATTACAATTTACAGGTGGGAAACCCACACTAACCAGTTCGGGTCTCGGCCATATTGGAAGTGTGACGTCAAACTTCCAATATGGCCGCAACCTGACTTGGTTAGTGTGGGTTTCCCACCTGTAAATTGTAATTCCAGTGTATTTGTGATCAAGACACAAAAATAAAGGTGTCGAAAATTATTGCTGGTGTGTTGTATGCCTTGCGAGCTTTATGCCCTACCAGAGGACTTCCACCTTCGCTGCCTACCAAACAGCATGTCCGCTTCAGGCGTTTGTCTGGCAAATATGAGACACCGTCAGATTCCTCTAGGCTGAAATACCCTGCTGTAAGACTGCAAAGGTGGTATATCTTTCGACCAAAATTAGTCATCACCAGGATTATAATTTATAAAGTTCAGTAAAACCTATTCTAGCAATAGATGGGTCATGTGATTTATCTAAATCATACCAAATATACTGAAAATAAAAATTCAAACTATGTTGAGAATCAAATAAGCATCAGGCCCTCCATAGACCTTATACATCCTCCAATAGATCTCAGCTAATTTCATGTGAAAAGATGTTTGAAGACGTGCGATGATTTGTATAGGCGTAATACAGTAAATTTAGCCAGAGTGCACAATTTTTCACGTAAAAGACTTAGTTTCGATTTCGACATCAGTCGTTGCAATGCTTTCCTCAGACAAAGCAAATGTAAAAACACTAACCATGTTTACAATTCGATTTAAGAAGTAGTTTTGGGAGTCACAGTAATACGGCGCATGTGGTGAATTTTGAAAAATATGAAATTTTACTCTGTATTGACAACGAGTTTATAGTAACAATTTTTTTATTTTTTGTTAGGCGGAGTATATGATATTGAGAAAAAGTATGCCGTCTGGATACTTTTTCATGAAAGTAAATATGTTGACATGATAGCGCAGCCCTTTAAAAATTGATTGTTAAGCTGGATTCATCGGTGTAGTTGGACAATTGCTAAGTAGGTCTCTGTTTCCATACTACTCTATGGGAGGGGGTTGAGGCTTAAGGGTGCATCGCTAGGTCATTAGCACCAACCTCAGTCACAGTGCAGTGGTCCACGTTGCCACTACGCCACACATTACTATGCTAAACCCGAGCCTTTATACTGTTTGACTCTCCTCCTTCATCGAACTCTTTGTAATCTCCTGTTAGAATAATAATAAATAAATAATAAAAGTTTGCCTGCAAGTGCAGGCGAGGACACAGAAGGGCATGCCTCTTATACTGGCCTTGGGAGTTGTTACCACGTGTTCAACTTCGCAGTGGTTCAAATCCCAGTGTTGGAGAAGGGACGTAGAGGTTTGGGTTAAGCACTAACCAAGCAGAAGGAAATTTGATGCGAAGCGATGCGTTACTACGTGCCTACAAGGCCAGAATTGCCGCACCCAAAGCGTTAGTGAAGCGTTTATTGATCGAGTTGACATCATTGTTACACCATCCTGCGTCACAATAAAACCACGAACGACCAATCAGGTTAGGGGTTTAAGGTCCAAACCAGACTAGCTGCTCGCTGAGTGGTGCTTCATGACGTGGGATGGTGTAAGAAAGACGTCAAAATCGATTGATAAACGCAACACCAACCATATGATTGCTGCAATTTTGACCTTGTAGGCACATAGTAACGCATCGGTCAGCACGAAATTTTCTTCGGTCTGGTTAGGGCTTAAGGGGGGACAAGCGGCAACAACTAGCTGCGGTTGCAGAGCGAACACGTGCCACAAACGCATGCCGCCTGCGACGCGAATGACGTTATCCATTCTCGTTCTCGTACCCCTTCTTAGTTCTCGCAGGGGTCCCTTACCATCAAATACACGCGCCTAATGCAGTGGAAGCATCGTAAAGTTGCTATCAAATTTTAATTTATACTGACAATTATGAGGTTCAGCACAAGTACGCTTACGTTTAATTATAGCTTTCGTTATTGTATTCTAGCATTCAAATCAAGTGGATGCTGTTGTTAATTGATAAATTTAATCAACGTTCAGCTTTGCTTGCGTGCGTAAAACGTAACGCAGATTTCAATATGGCGGGTCCGAGCAACAGTCCTTGCGCATGCGCTGATTCTCTTTGGCGCTTTGCATGTTGGGATACACACGAAACAGACATGGAAGCGGCTGGAAGAAACGCAAGCACCTGTGGTTGCTGGGTCCCCCCCCCACCCTCCCCCTAATTCCAAACCTCTACGTCCCTGGTCAGAGTAGGTTTTTTATACAGATGATAACATTGGTATTGATCTGCCACCGTTAGCATCAAAACGGATGTACAACAGTTCGGGATCTCAGGAATCTTCAAAATAAAAGTCCACTTAAAAGTGCCTATTCACCGAGTAACAGATTGCAGCATCTATAGCGCTGTCTACCATTATTTAGTTCTATGTAGCACTTGGTTTCAACAAGCGAAGGAATGCGCAAAGAAATTTCTTTTTACACAACAAACTAGCCACGTGGCTTCTTAATTATTGGATGTCAAGTTGGTGCGTCCACATGCACCAGAGAGCAAGTGGACAAGGTTAACGATATCACTGTCACTCGATGGCGCCCATCTAGCGGTTCAAAATCTGCATTTCAAAACGGTCGATCGCTGGAAAAGAGCGCCCGTGATGTCGTTGTAGGCTTAATTCTGCCGCCTGCTGCCTGGTGCGCGTGGGCGCACCAACTTTACTCTCACTGCTTAAAGGCGCCTTTTCACCTTTTCAACTCCTAGATGTAGCGCCGTAGAATCTTCGAGCAAAAGAATATAGCGGTAAATTAAAAAAAAAAAAAAAAAAGTAACGACACTACGCAGAAGCGCGGCGAATTTTCATAACTAAAACAGGGTCACGTGACCCACATTAGCCTATTGGATGGCGGAGAATATGGAACGTGGATGCCGTGTTTAGAATATGGGCAACGCTATCGAAATGGTGAACCGGCGTGTTTAAGGAGGCACGTGGCTTGTTTATTTCATAAAAAGAAATTTATTTGTGTGTTCCTTTGCTTATGAAGGTAAGGGCTAGACAGAACTAAAGTGTGCGCGGCCTTATCTTGAATTCGCCGCAGAACGAACACAGATACTCGATTATACGTTTTTGGCAGCAGAGTGCCTTGTTGATATCCAAGATGGTTACAAAAACAATGGCGGCCGTTGATGAAAGGACTCCAGGAAGACGTAGTCGCTCGTAAGATACTTCCAGGACTCAAGATACGCCGCGCGCACAATAAATAGCGGTAAATGGCTCTCATTTGGTGGCAATCCCCCTTTAACGAAGCATCACAGTCCTAAGCGCTACTGAGCTGCTTAAGTCCTCTTTAGGCCTATCCGGGTTCGTGAGTCAGCATTTTGAAAATCTTGCTTTCCGGAATCGTGCTCTGCGCTTATAACCGCTAACCAACGAATCCAACAAAATCTGTTAGGCCATGTTCAACCAAGCCTGTAGTATAGTGATCGATCTAATATTGTCTTAACTTACTCCAAAATAGTGGCGTTTGCAACAAATAGTGCAAAGATTAGAATCACCTTTAAGTGATGCTTACATCTGCAGTTTTATCTTGCGAACTATGCCTTTAAAGAGGCTAGATTGTGCGAACTTTTAAACACAGCATTAAATTGTGCGGCGCATGCCAAGAATGCAATGAGACAGTCGGTTATCGTCGCCACTTCGTTAGGCACTGCACAGCGAGCGACACTAATTAGCGCCACCCAAACCCAGAACTGGGCAACCAGGCTGCTAGTACACAGCGGGTGACGTTAGAATATTCTAAGTAAGTTTTTTTTCGCCTTTATTTACAAACAAATGAGGAAAGCATTCCGACAGTCCGTAGAAGCTGATACTCCCGGGTAAATTGGAGGGTGGCAGAGATGTAAAGAACAAAAGATATACATCACACCAACAGTCGAATCAGAGCAATACTGTTTGTCACTCATTCCTCTAACGAAACTCTTTATGTTCTGCTGGTGACATTTGAAGGGCTGACATGCAGTACAAGTGAAATCCAATTTTTTGAAAGCCGACAGGCTCATTTTACTCTGGCTAAAGAAATCGTGAAAATATAGGACTAACGGCGCTACGCCAGAAAAGAAACAACCAAAAACAATGATTGGTTTAGCTAAAGCAATCATTGTTTTTGGTTGTTTCTTTTCTGGTATAGCGTTAGTCCTATTTTCACGATAAATCCAATTTTTTTCAAAAAATTGAGTTAGCTGCATTGGACTATTTATGGGGCATGTCTGCACCTATAGACGTTACAATTCAGTCGTTGCAAGTTATATCCAGGCCGCTGTGCCAGGCCAACAGAAAAGTGTATTTCATGCATATCAAGTTACATCCATCGCCCTCTCACAAGCAAATCAAGTTAAATCCGTTTTTTAATGTTATTTTTGTTGCATTTTTATTGGTAAATCGAATGTTGTATTAATTCTCCAGACTGGTTTTGCTAATACTACTAAACAAGAAGGTAGTTACTAACGTTAATTGTCAGTTTTACCATCTGGGCCTCTGTGATACTACCACGGGAAAAAATTACTCTACACAGTAACATGGTATTTAAACAAACTGTGTTAATTTCAAACTCAACGACTTAAAAATACTTATTTAAAC
This sequence comes from Lithobius niger, assembly GCA_023313725.1. Lineage (NCBI taxonomy): Eukaryota > Metazoa > Arthropoda > Chilopoda > Lithobiomorpha > Lithobiidae > Lithobius > Lithobius niger. The sequence goes on along the minus strand of JAHWFP010212403.1, from coordinate 30,456 downwards.
ATTAATGTGTATAAAAAAAATACACATAGTATCATAGTATCACATTTTAGTATATTATATAGCATAGTATATTAGTATATTATAGTATATAGTATAGTATATTATATACTATATATTATTAGTATATTATATAACATATTATGTAGTATAGTATATATATTATAGTATCATAGTATAACACATAGTATCATTATAGTATGTTTTGTGACATAAACCTACCAGCTTAACCTTCCATGCTGCCAAAGCTAATACTTCAGTTACTTTTACTTTTCCTATAGCAGCAAACTCCCTTTATCTAAAAAAAAAAAAAAGTGGAAATAACTTGTTGTGCATGTTAGCTCCTCATTTCGGTTGCCTTAGAAGTGTGCTGTTTGTTACACCGAATTCTGGTTTTGATCGATGCTAACTAGTGATGACCGAACGCAGCAAACTCTTTACCTCTGGCAATTTTATCATTACCGTAAAAAATCGATTGGTGCAGATTTTTATTAGTCTGCCCCTCATTCTGCTTCGCAGCACGAGTTTAAAACGAGCCCCCGTAAAATTAGCGGGTGGCAGGAAACGTGGCGCTTTGCAATTACGGCCCAATTTTGAGACTTGTTTTAACCCTAACACTTCTCTCACCCTCCCCACCCCTTCAACTTTCGTCGCAACACGGCTTTACTTTTTAGATGGGAAAAGATAAAAAGGAAACTTGATAATTGAGCATACGCGCCCAGCTCGTACCAGCGTTGTTCAAGTTTAGCCTAATATTCATTGTAATATTTGGTGCCCGAGTACTGAAGTGACTGCGTATTACAATATGCATTTCGTAACTTACCGCACTTAATTAGAGCAGTTTCTTGACGACTGTTGTAAGTACATTCCCTATTCGCGCTTGCTGAAATTGAGATGGTAAATTTTTAATCCTTTGAGAGGATCTCGTCATTGGCAGCGGAATCGGGGAATCAAAATGTCACAACCACTATCGGGTAATTGGTGATATTACATTATTCAGCAGCAAAGGTTTAGATCAAACTGGTTGCGGTTACTATTTATCATTTCACTTCAAAACTGATCTAAGTTATATGGTAAGCATTTGACATCAAGCAATTTTCGGTTCAAAACAGACAGGCGCCTAGCTTCTGGGCAGACGAAGGCAACGCAGTTGAAATTCTCGGCACGTTCGATAAAGTCAGCAAAATAATGTTAAGGTGCGCTTTCGAAGTCTTAGGTAATCTTACTCAAGTTGATACCATTAGCCAGGTTTATGGAAATAAGACAGTGCTGACTCTGCTCCATAAATGATGAGAATAATTTTCAAAAATATACCTCTACGCTATTGGCCTCGGGTCCCTGTTTAACTTTCTTGGAGCCAACTCCAACAACTGTGTTGTGGTGCACTTTGGACACAACAACCCACACTACTCCTACACAATTAAGGGTGCTGCCATTTCATCCAAATCTTCTCACCTGGAACGTCCAAGTTTAACATATCCGAAGTCAAAATAAAAAAGAATACAAATCTACTTTCCTGTAAGGTTTCAGATACTGCAGTGTTGTTGTACTGTTTAGTCCACGTGAAACCTTATTGATGTTATTGATTATATATTGATTTTTGCAATTGCTAGAAATGTATACTTTGTTAACTAAATATGTAATGTAATGTTGCCAGAAATAAGTGTTTGTTCAATGATTTACCATTTTTACTTTTACACACGATCGATCAGCTAATGAGTGATGCGCTCTACATGGCTAAACAACATCGCTGGAAAATGTTTAAAAAAAAACTTATAGTCTTAGTGTGCTTAGCGAAGCTCTACAGGTAATTTAGGATTTGTGCGAGTCCTTGAAAACTTGGAAATGTACTGGAAAGTAATAATGAATGAAATTCCATGCCTGGAAAAGTGCTTGAAAATCTTGGATAAATGATATGCCGGTATGTATGATCAGTAGGGTGATGAACGGAAAGTATAGACGACGTGACTGAAGAACACTGAAAAATTTAGCCAAGAAAAAAGTCGAGTGTGTAGCTTATACATGCTTCTTCCTTTGTGTACTTGCATACTTCTTCCTTATATGTTTGGGCACGAAAAGTTTTGAAATTTGGGCTATGGCTCAAAGAAAAAGGGATTTTTATCCCATTTACTCGCGAACTAACTCCATTAAGAGACCGAAATTTCCAAATAAATCTTCTGGGGGTTGTACAGCGTGAAAGAAGTTTGTTTTTTCATTGCACGCAGTGAATGACTAGATTCATGTTAATTTCCCTAGGGCAAATTATTTTTCCAAGCGTTCACAAGCTTTAGGAACTAGGACTTTAATTGCAAGTTGGTTTTTCTGTTCAAATCTTAACACCGAATCAAGATAAACACAGGAAAAGAACGAATAAGCTCCCTGTTACTCTTGGGTCGTCTTGAAAAAAGCCAGGTAAGCCCTGAATCTGAACCGAAATTACTGTAACAGGGCAGTAATAATAACACTACTAAATTCGATGTCGCTTTCCCATGCGAAATCTTTATCTAAGCGCATAATCAGGAAAGTTGGTGTGCGGAATACAGCCGTAATCTGGGTTGTGGGACAATTTCATCCTTATTTTTTGAGTTTAAAGCTGCTAACAGTATGCATGGGTCTTCCCTTCCTGGAGGAATGTTGGCGTCAAATGGGCGTGGATGGGCTTCGCTTAAAGTTGGAGGCACAGAATGTAATGGTAGATTGACACTAGTTAGAGCTCCATGCAACCATAAACTTGGACGCTCGTTCCCTGCCGTCGCCTCAATTCGTTTTTACTGTCGTCCCTTTGAACATTAAGTTAAAATGAGCGTGGAGTGTAAAATAAAAAGAGTTGTCATAGGAACGAAGAGTCTCGTACAGTTTTAAAACTTGCTGCAGTATGTGACAGATTATAGCATTCAACTTTTGAACCACAAAATAGCATTTACATTTACATTATGAAGTATTGAAACTGCAAGAAGGATGTGCCAATTATTGTGGTGGTTTGGCAAGATTAGGTAGGAAATTATGGAGAAATTCCAACGTTTTACCCCTAACTTTGTAACAAACGACTGGTGCATTTTCGGCCAGACCTTTCAGTTACACGGTATATTTCATGACAGATAGTATATCTCAGAAAAATTTTTAATTTTATTTTGGATGTGCATATAGCTCAAGACATCGTTTCACGGCATTTTAAGGCGGGAACATGCACTGCACAGCCCAGTTTTCTCACCACAAATCAATAACTGCTGCACTCTTCTCTAATTCAATTCCACCCCCCCCCCCCTTCATTCAGCCCCGACAAACCCCTCTGGCCCGTTCTGTTTAATGGGCCTCATTTGTACCAGTGTGGCGAACATGTGGTTTCTGTGGCCAGCAAGGTATAGGTACCCTTCGTAGTGATGCGCCATTTGTAAGAGTGATGAAAATAATAATGAACGATGGATTTCATTGATTCTTGTCTGGTTTTGGTGATAGGCTTTATGCAGCTGAGGTCGTATGCACCCTTTTGTGACCGTGTTTGTCGGTCCAAAGTACAAGATCACAAAATCAGAGATTATAACCGTATTATAAGGGATGAACTGGTAGGAATATTCTTTGAAATGAGCTTGAAAGACGCATTTACTCGACTTAAAAGCGGATTTGATCCTGACATTTAAGACTGTCCACGGCTTGCTGCCAAGGGAGGGAGGGGGGGGGGGGCATGATCTACCCTTGTTTGAATTCAGCACCTATATTCGTACTAGGGGCAATAGCCTCAAGCGTGTGATCCATATATTTAAACTTAACTGTAGAAAGTCCTTCTTTTCCAGAAGAACAGAACAGTGCCAGTGCCAGTGTTGAACTCACTTAGCGACTTATTTGTTTCGGCTTCCTCGGTGACCGTGTTTAAGAGAATAACTGTAACCTTAAGGCCTTTCTGTCGAGACCTGAACACTGGCCTTGATTAATTGCTGTTTTGTGTATGCTTCAATGTTTTTTTTCAAATTAGCTGTCATTCCAGAAAATGTATTTTTTTTTTTTAATTTCTAGCGGTTGGCAGTCAGTTGTTTTTTTAAATTTTTTATTTTTATTTTAAATAAAATGATGGGTAGCACGAAGAAGTAACGTACTTTTTTGTGCTAACAATAATTTACATGTAGTTGAACAATTATTTTACATATCAACATTAATATTTTACTTAACACACAAAAAAAAACTGAGTATGAACTTGATATCCTTCCTTTCGCATTGCTCCTTACATGTGGCAATAAAGTGGTATTATCATTATTAATTAAAGTATCAGTATAGCTCAGCGGTTGAACTCAGGCAGTGGAAGTCCAAAAGGCAACGTAAATAGGTTTGCGTCTGTATTTATTTAACTCTTGTTGAGCTATCGGCTTTCAGTCCTTAGCAAGTAAAAACAAATGATGAAAAAAAAAAAAACACAAGAAAGCCACGCGTCAGGTTCCAAGTAAATTGTCCATCTTCACGAGGCATGACTTGCTAGGACGTGTTAAAAACGGAGAGAATGGTAAAAATTATTAAACAATTTTAAAACTACAGAACGGACTTTTTTAATGTTTTTTTTTGGGGATCTTGATAATGGCTCTGAAAGAAGCCGAAACGTCGAGCTTTAATGTGTGTATGTGTACACTTCCTGTCTTTTACTTTACAGCATTTATCAAGTACTCTTTAAGTATAATTAAAAAAGTCAAAATGGCGGGCCAAAATGTAATCCGAGAAACATTTTTGGCGTCTAACTTCTAAATCGTTCATCAGATTGGCCGCAGAAAGACAAGTCCCATTCAAGTTTTATGAAAGATTGAAAATGGCACCCCAAAATGGCGGTCAAAAATCGGTTTGCGTCAGTTACAGTCAAACACATTAAGCAATTCAAATGGCATTTTGTACGAATATTTTTTTGAAATGCGACGTAGATACGTGATTTTACATCAATTGATAAAAATTTTAAAATGACGGGCCAAAATGGTGTCCAAACGCAGTGTACTGCAGTTGCAGCCAATCATTTTCTTGAGGGGTTGGGGTGAGCTAGCGAGGTTTACGCTACTCGTTACTTATGCGCCCTTGTCATCTGAGCCATTTCTCACGGGCTATGAATATGATGCTTTCCCAGCCTAGGCCATGAGCTCTCCAAGGCGAAGGCTCAATAAATAGTTAAATAAATATATACATATTTCGTATAACTACATTTATTGTGTCTTTGCTTTTACCTCGTTTTATTCCCTCTTCATTAAAGGGGCATACATCATTCCGGTATGTCGTGCGACCCGTTGAGAATAGCGTTTGCGACATTTACACAGGTTAGAGTGAATGTCGCAAAATCATGTCGCACGAAAGAAAAAACAAGGAAATGAATGTGTTGGCAACATTTAACTACGTTTGAACGAATGGCGCAAAACTGCGTCATACAGAAAAGCCAACATGGATGTATGTACCTTTAACCCTTCAATTACCGTAGTGTACACAAGAGACCGTTCTTTAATCACATGTGTTCGTGTAGTTCAGTTGCTAGATCTGATCTCACATCCTCATAGCTGGGAGACCCAAGCCTGTAATGACACGACTGTGCTTTGCAGCCTTCCGACGTTTCGTTGCAGCCACCGAACGCTTCTAAAACACCTTATTCGTAGTTCTTTGTTGGACAACTAACGTGATAATTAAGTTGTAACCCTATATCATTACCAGGAATCAGGTCTCTCGGACCAAGAGCAAGAGCTTGGCCTTCAACCCAGTTAGGCCTAACCCTCCACAGCTAAAATAAAGAAAACGTTTTCAAAATGATGTGGAACCAGCTACGTTTGTTCTATCAAGACCTTTTTTTTTCATTCGTAAAGCTGGATGTATCATCTCTCACATGCCAAGAACACTTTTTGAAAAAATGCTTCCTTAATTTAAAAAAAAAATTCATTTTGTTTACATTGCATTCAAAATCCATGCTATTTTCATCCAAACCACTAAACATGATGGAACCGTACAGGGGTCGTTCTATCCAAGGAATCTTCTCAGTTTTTTTTGTGTGCTTAATCTACGCGAAAAATTAAGGTGACGTTTTTTTTTAATCTTACTGTAAGGCAAGTAGTTTAGCTTCTAGAATTTTTTTCGTTTTTGGTGCTAATGTTATTCCTATGGGCTACTGTCCAAGAGCCACAAGAGTTCTGAAAGCTGGTAATGTGTATAAACCACGAGCTAAACCACGTTCTAAACGCCGGTCCACAGTGTTGTGGTAGGTTGACGTGTTTCGTTATTGTTACCCAAGAAAAGCCTTATTGCGCCGATTCCGAAGGCCTTCTTCGACGACAAAAAAGGAAATGAGAAACTCCCCCGTCGTCCAACAACAAGGTTTTCAATTAATTATCGAACACACATGCTTTTCTGTGTGGGAATGTCTGTGTAGAAATTATTCAAAACTTATGACTCCACGAAATTTAAGAATTAACCTACCACTTATACGGGTCCCGTTCAGAAACGCAAACTATTGTGTGCGCGGTGTATCTTGAGTCCTGCAAGTATTTTGTGAGCGGCTACGTCTTCCTGGATGGGGTGGATTTAATCGATGGCCGCAACTGTTTTTGTAACCATCTAGGATATCAACAAGACACTCTGCTACTGAAAACCTACAATCGATTATCTGTGTTCGTTCTGCGGAGAACTCAAGATAGGCTGCGGACACTATAAACTCTTGTGAGTCTCCGGGCACGTTAACGCAACGACTCGCCATTGCATTCTCGCAGCTAGAATTTATTCGCGATGGTAAAGGTGTCATTGCCGTGGTAACAGGTCCATGCACCTCGACCGACGTTGTTTACGTAAACACTTGTAGTCGTGTAATCCGTTACAATAATATGAACAATTCCTTCTTAACGAAACAATCTTACCGGTCGCTCTGAACTCGCATTATTGGCTGTTTTCGCTGCGAACTAAAATTGCCGCCGTGTTGGTGTTTCATGTGATTTCTAGCTTTTAGCTGCGAGAATGCAAAGGCGAGTCGCATTTGCATTCTCGCAGCTAGACGTTAGAAATCACCTGAAATTCCAACATGGCGGCGGTTTTAGTTTTCCCGCCTCGAAACGAAGTCAGTCAATAATAGGAGTTCAGATGCGACTGGAAAAACTGTTTTGTCAGGAGGAATTCTGTATCTTGTTGGCACAGATTATAAGACTGCAACCATTCACTCAAACGATGTTGGATTTAGCTAATCCAGGTAGCGTTGCTACCATGGCAACGACACCTTTACCATCGCGATTAGATTCTCGCTGCGAGAATGCAAAGGTGAGTCGTTGCGTAAACGCGACCTCAAGCGGCTGAGAGGCTAGCATTGTTTTTCTACACTTGCATTCAATTCATCGTTTAAAACGCACCGCTGCAGTTCATTCTACGATTCTCGATCAGCAGGTCTCCGGTTGAGTTTCCACGTCTTTTCATGCGTTTTTAAACCCACTTTTGTCATATTGTTTGTTTAAAGTCGTACTCGAGACGCTTGTTTTTTGAGGAACTGATGTAGCTGATATTTTAAAGCAACATCGTGTCAGTCTGGCTCGGCGGTAGGACCGTAGCCTTTGATTTCAAAGGTCGTGGGTTCGATTACCCGCTCAGGCAGTCTGACATATAAGCCCAAAAAGCAACGTAAATAGGTTTGCATCCGTATTTAGTTAACATCTGGCCAGCCTTATAACAACCACGCGCAGCCATGTGTCCGCGCGCTGCCGTCGCGAGATTCGGCGTACTAATACTACAACGTCATTTCCGCCCTCGTCTTCTCGTGAATACGTGAACGACGTCTAGCCTAGCAGACGAATTGCGGGTCACGTGACAGCATTGACGGAAAAACTGTGTCGTCACAACCGGAAACAATGAAACGTCATGGTTATTGTACGCGCGCAGAGGATCATATACGTGCGGGACGCAGTAAATAGAGTTACCAATATTCAAACAGATAATCTCCTAGACGCTGCATTTTAAAACGGGATTTTTTGCTAGGGGTTGACTAACGGTAAGTAAATAAAGCTTTGGGGCCGTGTATACTTGATGTGGAGGATCGAGAAAAATGGCGCTGGGAGGAATGTCCTTTTAAGCGCTTGATAATGATTCCAACCCGAGGACTGCACCGTATTCTTATTTTTTTAATACCTATTCTTTCCAAATTTTCTCAGTTTTTCTCGGAATTCTTTCCCTTCGCTTTAAAGGACTGATTTTGAGTTGAGCTAAACAGCGACAGCTGAAGCGAGCAGTTGGAAGAATTGGTCGATAGTAGACATCCTGGGGAAATTTGGGTGCGGTCTTGTAAATCATATCACGCCGCAGTGCCCTTCCTCACGTCGAAATACATTTTCCCTCCGCACCTTGCGGACTATTTGTTGATGAAGTGGGTGGCGAAAGTGTTTTTTTTTTCCCCTCTTTATCCAATGAAGAGGGTTAAGTGCCCCAGGCAGAAACTTTTCTGGACTACGCAATGATGTTGTTCGCTATTCACGAGTATGTCTTCTTCCACGAACACGCTCCCCCTATCAATAGAAGGAATCTACAACAACAGAACTCTACAACAACAGAAGTCGTGCACGTCGCCCTGGTTTTCTGAACTTAATGTGTGTCTCGTACCGTACGTCGTTCTTTATCATTGCACTTGCTCAAAATGTTTACTTTAAACCATAACAATTTTGTTGATGTCTCGAAGAATGATGTTAAAAGAGCACAGTTAGTTAGGGGGGGCGGGGCCGGGGGGGGGGGGGGGGGGGGGGGAAACATTAAACAAATTGGAAAACAAAAACGAATCGTTTGATATGTAAGGTAAGGTTTAGCTGATCTGAAGTCAAAACAGCAATGGAACATAAATTAACTTTCGTGTAAGGTATCGGATACTATAGTATTGCTGTATTGTTTAGTCCACGTGAAACCTTACTGTTGTATTCAAATGTTTAAACCATTTTTTTTTACTTTTACATGCGCTAATAATTGGTGCATTCTGCTTGGCTAAATAACATCGCTGGAAAATAGTTTAAAACTCATCGTCTTAGTGTGCTTCGCACAACTCTACAGGTAATTCCGAGTTATTGAAAACCTGGAAATGTCCTGGAAAGTAGTGAAATTCCATACGGGGAAGAGGGCTTGAAAATCTTGAAAAATGATACATGTATTATTAGTAGGATTGCGAACGGAAATTAGACCACGTGACTGAAGAACACTGAAACAATTGGCTCAGAAAGTAGTCGAGTGTGTAGCATCACATTGTTCTTCCATTGTTGCGGCGTCAAAAGTTTTGAAAGTTGGGCTATGGTTTTCATTGTTTAATTGTATTTACGTGTATAATGGTTGGATACAACGTTAAGGTTTCGCGTGGACTAAACAGCTAGTACAGCAACATTGCAGTATCTGAAACCTTACAGGAAAGTGATTCTTTGACGCACCAAGTCGGACTTTTGTACTCCTCGCAAACGCACTGTATTTCGATCGCTTCGCCCTCTCATTCAAAGAAGCGAAGCAGCGCAGAGGAGCTCCTCGTTATACACTGGTGTCTGCTTTATCTTTCTCCGCGGTATCTTCTGCACCCCTCGTACGATTTACTTCGAATCCTCCACATGCATTCTATGCCCTATTTTGCGGGTAGAAGTTCGTGAATTAACTATTGTTGTACAAATTCAATCCTCACTCCCAGCCCAACCTATGAGACTTCTTTGTTTTTTTTTTCGGTTTTAAGTACAGGGATAATCCATTTGAAGCAAACTAAATGCTCGTTAAGAAGACGAAAGAAGGCTAGTAATGGGGGGGGGGGGGGCAGATGGGAACCGGCACTTAAGTGACATTGAACAGGAGAAAGCCTGCAGTGTAATGTATGCTAATAGGTAGCACTGCCACTAGCATCGTTAACAACTACACAGGTGGCGTCGTCACCAAGGAAGTCACGTTAATGAAACTTCCGATCTAATGTAATAAACCGCAGCGGCACAGGAAGCCCTGTGCTGCACTTAGGCCAACCCTACAAACAGTGTTAGTTGTGTCACCTCACTGTTGCCCCTTAAGGGCCTAGCGGGCAGAAACTCTACAGCCAACAGGTGCACGCACAAACTACACACAGTATTAAGCGGAACACCATGGGGGTAACATCAGCGACACTTTCGTCGTTTCGCAGAGGTTGGTGCAGTTCCTGCTCGGTCTGTAACCGTGGTAAACGTGGAGCAGCTCCCAGAGAGCACTTGGTGTAGCGATTTGAACAGATAACAGTGTAGGTTGCTTCCTCGTTACACTCACGCCAAATTACCAACTTTAGGGCAGTCGGGGTGTCCCTTTTTGTCCTGAGCTTTGGTGCAGGAACTGAATTCGTTGTAGCCGTTACCTCATGTGGCTGTGTTACTTAATAGTGAGAAAACCTAAGGACGATGACATTTTTTGCATTAACGAGAGACGAGAGGCATTATTATCGACAGTGCAGCAGATGCAGCTGCACCGGGGGCCCAAAAGCCGGGGTTTGGGTGGGGAGGGGGGGGGGACCGTTAGTCGGCCAAAGACTTATTAGCAGTGCATTCAGGCCACGGGTTTTTGTTAGATTAAGAATTGTCATGTATTTTCAGTTGGGGAAACCAGTTAAGCCTGAGGGTTTCTTATTATAAATTTCAGTTAAAGTAATTTTTGAAAACTTTCGAAAATCATTTTTGCTTTTTTTTTTGCTTCCACTAGTACTGGTACAGCCAAACTCCTAGTTTGGGTTTAACTGAAAAATGTACATCAGTTCTGAAAGTTAAAAAGTAAACACTTGGGTGCACTTACACTTGGGGTGTAAATGTGATTTTTTAATGCTGCAAATTAATACCCTGCATAGCCCCTTTCTAGCAATTATAGTTGTGTAGTTTTTTTTGGG
>JAHWFP010212403.1:8838-19528 GCA_023313725.1 Lithobius niger | reverse complement strand
GCAAACGGGAGGGAGGGGGAATTTATTATTATACCTCTACTTTCTGCAATCCACGTTGCCTTCATGCTCTAGTTCAAAAGAAAATTGGAGACCCTTTGGAAACTCAAAAATGTACAGCATTTCGAATTTATCAACGAGTTCCGTCCGGTATTCCTGACAACTTTGAACTCTTTACGCTTACACCACTCGTAGATGAAGTTTTTGTTTTCATTCAATTTCTTTTTCGATTATGGAGACAATTTCGAAATCGTAACAAAACAAAAACTTGCGTCCTATCTGAACTGTGGGCGAAATTGAGTTTAGCTTTTGAACCATCCTACAGCCCAAAAATAAAGCAAATTTGGAAATAAGCCATCAGCGAAAAGCATATACTAAAAATAAAGCCGTACAGTAGCCACCTTTATGCACTAAATCGATGTAAATGACATAAAGGAACATTAGAAATAACCGTTAGCGACAATTATACACTAGAAATAACGTAGTTCAGTACGCCACCATTATGCACTTACTTTTCGTCGGAGTGGCATGACCCGGATTCGAACCGGACAACCAGTCCGTCTTCAGATCACTGCCATACCGTCTTTACAGAAATGGCCGCTTGTCCTAGGGTTCTACTACAGTACCGGCCGGATCTTGAAGGAAAAAGCGCACACGCGACTGGGTTGGACAATATGGCCGCCGAAAGCGCCACTGATGTGATTGGTTTGTCTTGTTGCCGCTTTCTGTCAACCGAGGGCGACACCTTCCGTACAAAAATGCTGCTACTCTTCCTTGAAACATTTTCTGGATAAACGAATATGTCGTTATTTACTGGAAGGCTATGCGCAGTCAAAAAATTTAACAACTTTGTGGCAAAAATACCGAAATTTATTTACTTGTACGTGTAAGCCATTTTCCAAGTGATTACTGGGATTACGTTAGTGAATTGCTAAGCTTTTTGTCAGTTGCATCTGTTTGGCACTAGATGGCACGACTCTCCGTACAGAAATTCACCGATGCGAATAGGGCAGTGACACAACATTGTATTATAGTATATAACTCTATGGTGGAGCCGGTAACTGGGATAGCTGCAAGGGTCACTGGAGGGGGAAAAGAAGAGCTTCTTACTGAAGACAATGCTGTTAAGAGTGGATTACTTGGGCCTATAACGCGCGATTTTTGTCGATTTGTTGGCAGGTGCTGACATTTTTAAGCAAGTGGAATCTTTATTTTCCAATTACAACCTAGCAACATAAGGGATTGGAGAAAACAACGTTTTTTTTTAAGCCTATGAAAGCACTGCCTCGACTAGAAGTGCCGTTGTTTAACCCTCCATTTTAATCTAGTGCCCCTTGCAGTTATCTCTCTTGTAGCCAATATGACGTCACATGACGCTGCGCTATTGCTTAGCCAATTCCCGAACAGACCTCGAAGAAATGAAATTGGCCACTCGTGGCGGCCATTTTTTCTACCCCCCCCCCCTCTAATATTGTTGTAGATCGGGCCAGATAGTTTACTGGCTATGCTTGTATGTCCACTTGCCTTGTCGGTAAAGATGGTAGAGCAGTGATCTGGAAGATGGACTAGTTCTCCGGTTCGAAACCGGGTCATGCCACTCCGACGAAACGTAAGTGCATCAAGGTGGCTTACTGAACTACGTTATTTCTAGTGTATGATTTTCGCCAATGGTTATTTCTAATGTTCCTTTATATTATTTACATCGATTTACGCCTGTTTATATTTTTCTACCCAAATCGTAAAAAATACGTCGCAGTGCAAACTAACGGAATACGATTGCCTTTTTTTTTCTGTTAAAGATTTCCACTCAACAAAACTGAAAAAAAAATCTGACTCTTTGCTTACTGCTTCCTTGAAGAGGCGAACAACCTAAGTACTCCGAGTAAATAATGTTACAAAATAAATTAGATTGTTTATTTTTTTATTTGATGGACGAAACCAAAGCAATACCGATAACGAAAACAACTGTCTAGACGAAATAATGTACTATACCAATAATAAATACTAATCGCATGGAAAAAGGTGACGACTGCTATCCTCAAAACGGAACGAAAGCAAAAAAAAAAAGAAAAAAAGCATGGACCAGAAAACTAGACTGGCTTTTTTATCTCATAATTGCTAAGAAACGAAAATGAATTTTATCAATTTCAACCAAAACATGTGATATCTATGCCCCCCCCCCCCCCCAAAAAAAAACTTGTTACGGGGCCAAGCTTTTCGGCCAAGCTAGTCGTGATATCAAACGCCAAACTCTTTCGCCGTGAACCCCACCGACTAAGACTTTACAACGTTAAATGAAAGAAAAATTGAAAATTGCGCAGTAAGCAATATCATATATTTCATTTAACCTTCGAACTATTTATTACACGGTGGGATTAGCTTGGCGAAAGAGCTTGGTAGGAATCGTTAACAAGTTTTATTTTGAGGTATATATAAATAAATACGGCCGCATAAGCTTAGTACGTCGACGGACAGTTTCAAAATGTTAACCGCTCATTCTGTAAATAAGTAAACAAGTGAGGGAGTTTATTCTACAGTATAATAAATAGTATGATAAAGCAGTATGTGCCGCCATCCCACAAGAGGCTTATGTCCGCGTGTACCGTATAGGGTTGAGTCGGTAACCGAAACCGAAACAGAATTTTAGGTTTTTACTGAAAACCGAAACCGATTCGGATTTTGTGTCTGTTTTTCGTACGGTGTTCGAAAAATCAAAAATTGATTTGGTTTTTCTAATTTTTTTTAATAATTATCATTTTGTACGTATAAATAAGTCATTAAAAAGAAAATAGTAGAGGAAAATAGTGCCGCAGCGAAACTCATGGTCTATGACGCTGCTGAAAGTGAAAGCAGGAGTGAGTTAGAAGCTAGTAATACTAATGTTACAAGAAAACAAACTAGAAATAGCTGGTTTGGGTGGATGGTGGCAAAAACCGATACCGAAACCGCGGTTTTGTGAGCGTGAAAACCGAAACCGGAACCGAAGTCGAAAAAATGAAACCAACCCATCCCTAGTGCCGCCGTATAGGATATCATACACAAAAGAAACGTTAAAAATCTTACAAAAGACAATCAGTATACAGACTTTAAAACGTGTAAGTAAATATAAAACAATTGACCTATAAATACAAAAATAGCCTAATCATGAAAATAATGCAGATAGGCACTTGTATAGCCTATTGCACCTGGAAGTGATAGCGTAGTTTATTAAAAACCTGTACAAACCAATTTTTGTTTGCCTCTGGTACTAAGAAGCACGAGGAACACTACGCTGCAAGTGTAAACATCCGGTTAGCCTGTTGTGATTTAAATAAAAAGTGATACGTCACACCCCAAAGGTATTGAAGGCCGTAATTTCGTTTGACACCCAGACGAAATATCTCCAAACCGAGCACACCTGTTTAGATTCCGTGATAACAGATGCACACAACAGAATCACGATTAATGATTTCCAAGCAATATGCCAATATTGGGCTAATGGAACTGTCTAATCAATCTTCGTAAAAATATTGATGCGTTACCAGCAAATGTGATGAGCGACGCCTGTCTGCAGCCGAACCAATTGTCTACAAATCCCGGACAACTATATGGATGAGCTTTCAGATTTAATTTTAACACGCCCTCCAGCCAAATTTCATGCACATTGTTCAAGACGTTTTGATTCCATGGCGAGCTTTAAAATGAATTGTAAACGCGGTCCAGTAGGGACTGAGCAAGCAGTGAGTCAAGCAGTGAGTTTATAATGAGTCAAGCAGTGCTGGAGATTTTTGCCTATGTGAAAACAAAACGTGCGAAAGCGAGTTTAAAATCTAACGCTTCTATTTTTCATTAAGCACTTGTTTTTGAAACTTAAACGTCAGCGTTGTAACATGTGTTGTAAAATTTTAATATAATAATAATATAATAATAATTTAAATCAGCTAGTTTATTCAGCAAAAATGCACGAAGTTTACGAAGAAACTTGTCTGTGCACTGAATACAGTAGTATTTGAAGAGATAAATGTATACACGTAAAATATCTTCGAAACATTATATGTTTGTAAATATTATTAGAATGATTAAAACTTCATGTTAATTTCCAAGATTAAAACTATCAACAATAAAACGTTGTTTTCCTAAAAATGTCTGTACTACAAGTAAACAAAATAAAAGAAAAGTTAAAAAATATATCAAAATCTCTAAAAGTAAGGTTAAATATGCAGTTAAAAATCCTTATTACAAAATGTGACAAACTACAAATAGATAAAAAAAAAAGAACATCTACTTAAAATTTAAAAACCAGTAAGCATGCAACAGAGAAAATGATTAATAATAATAATAATAATAATAGTAATAAAATGTGGTTTGTCACACCCGATTTGGTGTGAAGAGAGATGGCAGGGCCGAAGTCTCTGAAGCCGGTATCACGAACAGTTCTTTACGGGAACAAGGAACGTGGGCAGACAAAACTCTGGTCTCCTAAGAAACGGTCTCAGGTCCACCTCGTCGAGTCCAGGTCTGAATGTCCGAAGGGAGGGCGACCGGACAGATTTAGATGGCAGCGCATTCCATTGGTTGACAAATCTCACCGCAAAGAAAGAAGAGCGAACGTCCAGACGGGTTTTAGGTTTGACCAGTTTAAAACAGTGGTCCCCGCGTTTTTTCCACCTTCGAGAGTTCAACGAAGGGGACGTCGATTGGAAGAAAACCTCTAATAATCTTAAAAGCCAAAATAGATCGGCTTTCAGTTGCCGTAATTCACGGGATTCCAGTCTCAAACGCTGTAAGCGTGGGGTATGGCAGGTTTTGAAGACCCGCCCAAGGAGCGGGTAAAACGATGCTGTACGGATTCGATGTGATCAATGTCTCCCAGCAAGTGTGGGGACCACATCGAAGTAGCATACTCCAAGAGCGGTCTAACATAAACGCGAAAAGCGAGGACTAAGGTGAAAAGGCGAGGACTAAATTAAAAACCGAATACCAAGCCGGATATAAGAGAAGCCGCCAAGTTTCCAAAAGGGACACCCTTTGATAAAAACCGCTTGTCTTTTAAAATATAACCGACCGTTTATTTGGTATTTTTTTTTTTTTTTTAAAAACAACGTTGCGTGAGCGACTGGGCGAATCTCGGCCAGCCTTGCTCGTACAGCCTTCATCGTACAGCCTTGGTGTACTTGTGGCAAATTTTTTCACCTGTCAGGAGGTCTCTGTCTACACATTCATCGCCTTCATTTATGCAAGCATTAGTTTGCTTCCAAAAACTTATAGCTAAGAGGGGCGCATTCATAATTCTGTTAAGGAGGGGGGGGGGGGATGCTCTACCAAACTTCGGTGATTCCCTTTGATAATTGATTTCTTCGAATGTATGAAGCTTTTAATGAATTTCTAGAAGAAAATTAAGATCTAAAATGGTTTAAGGTCAGAAATCGTGAAATAACCTAGTTACATCCCCCCCCCCCTCCTCTGCTATTTCACGATTTCTGACCATAAAGCATTTTTAGAGGGATGGGCCGTAGCTTTGCCAGGCCTGTTAATAGTCGATTTGCGGTATAATAAAAAATTCAAATCTCATATAAAAAAACATAATATATTTTTAGGCAGGGAGGGTTGGTGGCCGCATCATCCGCACCATACTAAATCCGCCCGTTGAGAGCTAAAAGAAATTCATTATGTTCATTTTCTAAACAAACAACGAAGTATACCTGCAAAAGAATACACGCGCCTGATGCGTGAAACCACAGTGTCAAAAAACGCAATATTTAACTTTCGACAAGTATGTTCTTGTCATGGTCACCTAATACATAAAAACAGAGCAATAAGTTCAGGCAGAAAGAATTCGAAAATTGAGCAGTGGCCAAGTGGTAAGTCCAAAAGAATACACGCGCCTGATGCATGAAACCACACTGATGCATGAAACCACAGTGTCACTGTGGTTTCACGCATCAGGAGCGTGTATTCTTTTTCGTTTACCGCTTGACCACTGCTCAATTTTCTAACGAAGCACCGTCTGTTTCTTTTCCATCGACTAATTTAACGAAACACGATTGTGGTGTTACGCCAACGTCAATATTACGCATTCCACATGACGTCAATCCCGCTTATGTACACGCAGTTCGACGTTAACCGCACACCATCCTCTCTCTTGTTCAGCTTCCAGGAAAAGAAACGCACCGGATAACGAACTACCGTTGAAAGCTACAGGAAAACTTTCCATCCCAGCTTTTAACTGTTTTAAGACCCGAAACCTCCCTCCTGCCCCCCAATCGTGTTCAGTTGAACTCAAGAAAACGCAATTCCAGAAACAGCCCAGACGAACCACAGGAGTTTGCGAAAATGACCCCAAATAAGCTTACGTCGCCCGCACACACTGCAGTTTAGTCGTTGCATCTTCATGGGAAAAATAAACCTCTTCCTCCGTACTTCGTTCGGGGTTGGTCTGCTCAAATAAGCAGCTGAAATATCTCGTCAAACGGCAATAGCTAATTAAGCATGGAACAAAGCAGATTTGAGGCTAACCAGATGTTCCCCTCATGTCGTCGTTTGGCTCGCGGTTAGGAAACATAGTGATTAAGAGGAAAGCAAGTGGATGATGTCAGGAAGCTTGAGAAAGGAGTTGTTGCACTTTGAGGTGGGGGGGGGGGGGGGGGGGGGGACGGGGGTGTTTGGAGAGACGCCAGACCCGAAGAAAGAATGGAGGCATTTCATTCAGCAGTGTTGAAGAGGTCCAGATATACGCCGAACCTGAAACTAGCGCCGGGTCCTATATAATCACCCAGGGCTAAACCCTCGCAAAAGTAAAGTGCTGGGTCTCAAATAAGCATCTGGCACGGTTTAGAAACAAATATTCTCCCCCCTTACGTATGCTATTCCCAATTGCCTTCCATCCGGCTATTCTGTGTTTGCGGTGGAGCTTCTGGCTCTCTGTCTGGCTGTTGAATGGATCCTTGATCTTCGAAGCACACATTTTTATCATTTTTAGTGATTCTACGATGGCCCTGGAGTCCTTGGCGACATACAATCCTCGGAACCCCCTTGACACAGCGAATCCAAGCTCTGCTTTCCCGCTTGCCTGTCCATAGAAAAACTGTGATTTTCTGCTGGACCCCGGGTCGTGTTGAGATAGCTGGGAATGAGCACGCTGATGCTGTAGCGAAAGTGGCCCTTTGTGGTCCTCTCTCAATAGGGATCTATGCCTTGTTCCCTCGCACGCATTTCCAGCTCTACGTCTGAGATTGCTCGCTGCTTGGCAAGCCTTGTGGGACAAACAAGACGGCAATAAGTTGCAGGCTATTAGCGGCACTATCCACGACTGGCACTCGGCTTGCCGTCGGGAAGAGGTAGTGTTAGCCCATTTGCGTATTGGTCACACCAACTTTACTCATTACTCCCTTGTGAAGGTTATGAGGTTATCCCGCCTGAATGTCATTGGTGCCGCCGGCCACTCACAGTCCGTCACGTTCTTGTTGATAGTCACGAATGAATGGTGTTCGTCTCCCCCCCCCCCCCCCCCCCCCCTTAAGTACGAAGGCGTTTGACATATAAAGCATGTTTGATTTTTGTATAATCTGTATCATTTGTAATTGGTTTTACCTTCGTCGGTCACGAATTCGATGCGATGTTCACTTGGCTGGGAGCCAACCACTTACCACTGGTTTGTGCTTGCTCACTTTGCTCGGGGACCCCTCACATGGTTCACGGTGTGCGTTGGGACTTTACAACTTCCCCTTCTGTTTGGGGGGATGCTCTAAAGCTGGTCTTTTAATGCGAAATAATGTTTCCTATTAATCAACAAAAACGTATCGTTAAAAGTTAAAAGTAAGGGTCTAAAAGTCAAAACCTGTAAGGAACACGGACAAGCTTTGACTGTAAGGGTCTAGGTGTCAAATTTGACCAGTAAGACGCTGCTAAGCATTAGACCCTTACTACCCGGTTTTTAAGGAACAGCTGTCGGGTCGGGTAAGCATAGACGACCGAATTCTCTCTCATTCGACCAGCAGACTTGGGTAAGTTAGGTGTGACTGTTGGCACATTCTTTTGAATTGTGCTGACTTTTATTTTATTTGGTTTTAGTTTTTAGCATGGAACCTTGCATCCTTATGACTTGTAAGTTTTATTTCCATGGCCCTGCTCTGCTGCTATTTTATTAATTTTTATTTTTATTTTTAAGTTGTTTGGCATGTTTTAAACCCTTCACTTGAAAATGGTTCTGACCTTGGAACCGACACGTGATTTCGTTGTTTCACCAGTACTTAATGGCTACTCTGTATGTGTTTTTACTAAAATTGTAAATCATTGCAATTGCTGTGCTAAATCAAAAATTGCACTGCTCTAACTAGTACTGGAAAAAGGGTAAGAAAGCCATAATGTGAACAAAATTAGAAAACACGTAATGTCCCACATTACTTAGGCCTATAAGGATATTTCTGCTTTATTATAAAGGAAACAAAAAGCATATTATGATATGAAGTTTTATCTGAAATAAAGTGAAGGTTTTAAAAGTAAAATATGAAACCCGAATTAACTATTCTATATACTAGATGAAAAATGCTTTCCGGAAAATTTTGAAATCCCCTGACTTTCAGTAGGTATATATTTATCAAATTCCCTGATTTTTTTCCTGAATTTTCCAGCCTTGATTAATTCCCTGAATATTCCCGGGTTTGCAGGTTTTCCAGATAGATCGCCACCCTGTAGATATACGTTTATGACGCTCCAAAATATTCCAGAGAATAAATTGGTTAGATGAGGACCAACTCTCGCAGACGCGTCTGTTTGTAGTCTGCTGTCGTGAATACAGTTCGTTAAAATGTTTACGTTTGACAACGAAATAACTCACTCAAATTTTTCATTTTTATTGCAAAAGGAAGATGCATGATTTAAAGTAAGACTAGCACTTTACTCAGAATTATTAAACCACCTATTCCAGTTTTCAAAATATGTACGTAGTTGCCATGGTTACTGCTCGCAGCAGGCCGGAGGTAGTTTTAAAAATAGCATCAGTCTCTTCCAGCAATTTTTTTTTTAACTTACGCCTTTGACGTCGTCGCAAAAGCAGACAGCATGTTTACAGAAAACTTCGTCAGCATCACCCGGACCAGTCAGTCAAAGGTTGCGACGGAATTCACAAACGTTTTAAGAAATGCGGTCTTCCAAAGAAGGAATTTGCAACCATTGCAGGTCATTTTACATCACGCAGCAAGAATCGCCCGACCTCCGTTGGATTCGAATACAGCTAAAAATTAACGATGAATTTTCGGCAAATGGCCAAAAGATCCAAACCATATTTTAGAGAACGTAAAGTTCCGACATGAAATGATTATACCGGTATTGCCGTAAACTGTGGCTTCGATTTATATAATATTGGCTGAACGGCAATGGCGACCCTTATGAACGATTTCGGTTTTGGTTTTCGTAAGCGTAATCACAAATTATCGCGATTCGAACACGACGATGCTGTTCTTTAACGAAGGCGGGCGATACTTAACAAGCAAAAAAAATAATACCGCAAGCAAGGGGAGCAGTTATTATCCTGCTGAGACCTGCGCAAATGCGAAACGCAAACGGACACGTAAATTTATCAAAATAGGCTTAAGGGCGCGTTTACGCAACAAGTCGTTCTCGCTCGCCGAATGCTATTTGCTTGTCAACCGTTATTTATTTATAATTAGTTTCCCGTTGCTACTAAATGAATGCGTAATAGATCACAAATTGTATGTATTATAAATAACAACAAGGATAAAGAACAAATAGCTACAGTAATTTTAAACATTGTTACAAGATTGCTGTCATTACACGCCGTTTCCAAACTTTGCTATTCTCCGCCAAAGTACAGCTTCTAGCAATGCTCAAACGTCGGTAGAATAAATAGCTTCTCGCAGCGAGAATTCAAAATCCAACATGGCGTCCATTTCTTGTCTGTCGTATCGAAGACAAACCATCGAAGCCCGGCATACAAAAACAGTCCGTCGTCTTGTACTACAGTAAAAATTGTTTTCTTTTTGTCATAAATCGACGCTCAAATGTTGCAAGCATCGTACGCCGTGTCACGAGGCACGAAGAGAAGATTTGCGTCTGCGTCGTTGCCATGGTTACTAATACGAATAGACAACTCGAAAGCCGCATACTCCGGTAAAGGAGGGAAGCAACCATCAGATTTAGTATTGATCAAGTAAAAGCTAGCGAGCGAGAAAACTGTCGTTGCATAAACCAGCCCTAAGAGCAACAAGCAAGCAATTTTAAGCTTACACCGGTATGTTATAATGTCAACTGCTTAAAGGCGCACAGTGGTAAGAGGGGGGGAGGGGGTTATCATTTTACACGCCTGCAACGAAGATGATGGCTTTCTTTCGGCGCTGCGCTTCTCCCCCCCCCCCCCCCCCTCCCAACCAATTGGCTTCACCCTACCTTGACGCACACCCTGCAAGGAGACGCCTTCCTGCCTCTCTCCTGACGCTCACGGCAAAGATCGTGATTGCGGTATTCCTCAGACATTGATTGCCGAATGCACCGACGTCATTACCGAAGAGCCCTATCATGAAATAGAGCAGACATGATGAGTTCGGGAGTAGGGGTTATAATTGATCTGGATTAGGGCCAAGTCCACAGAGACCTGATCTTCGCCTTATAAACGGATGTGGGCCGAGCAGATACACCCTTACCGACGCAGTTCCATCACGAACAGCTGATATGTTCTGGCACCGTTCCAGAACAAGAC
>JAHWFP010212402.1:115397-184942 GCA_023313725.1 Lithobius niger | reverse complement strand
AAATAGTTGGTAAGTTATCGCGATTTCTGTATCTAATCGCATATACAATGAAACTCTATAACAATAGACGATGGGCCTTCAGAGGTTTATAGTTATAAACAATCATTTATATTCATTGTTGCGTGGAGCCAAAAAAACTAGCATTGTTATAAAAGGTTTATTGTAAGAGGTATGGTCGTAACGCTGATTTCCCGTCAACTATTGTATTATTGGGTATAATGACGAATAATGGTGTTGTACTGTAGTTCCAATGTTTTAAAACGATCCTGATTAGAATTTTTGTTTCTGGGGCCGATGGCCATGCTTTCTGGTTTTTAGCAAGTTACTGCTGCTAGAATACCAACAATAGTGAATGAAGTCCAGCTTTGACAGCCAGCTTTAACTAACCAAATGCACTTATTTGGTTAGCAAATATGGCAAGCTACCTTTTAATCTGATATTTCTTCCTTTAGTCCGGTCCATCATGCGTTTGACCTGAAAAATTGTAATAAAGCAATTTCGTCACAATAGGTCTCAAAAATACGTTTTATAAGACATATCCGAAATGATACACTCTAGCCACGGGAACATTGCTTAAGCATGTCCTTATCTAATATTAAAGTGCTTGTATGAGCATTTTGAAATTGAAAAACACAATACGGTTTTTGCTGCTGGGCCATTACAACTTCATCTTTATACAGCTGTAGGATGGTCCCTAACTAAGCTATACAATTACGATTAGGATTGTTGGAAAGAAGAGATCCACACCTTTCAGAACATACTAAGCATGTCTAATTCGGACTATTAGAGAGCTCGTAAGAGCATTTTGAAATCGAAAAATTGCAAAACGATTTTACGACTGTGCCATTACCACTTCATATTTTAACAGCTGTAGGAATGTCCCTATCTAAGCTATACAATTTCGGTTAGGATCGTTGGAAAGAAGAGATTTCCACCTTTCAGAATATCCTAAACATGTCCAATTCTGACAATTAGACAGCTCGTAAGAGCACTTTGAAATAGAAAATCACAATGTGGTTTTGCGGGTGGGCCATTACCACTTCATCTTTAAAAGGCTGTACGACGGTCCCTATCTAAGTTAAACCCTTTTAGCCAGAATTGGTGGAAAGAATAGATTTCTATTTTTCAGAATATCCTAAGCATGTCCAATTCTGACTATTAGACAGCTTGTAAGACCACTTTGAAATCGAAAATCACAATAAGTTTTTGCAACTGCGCCATTACTACTTCATTTTTAAACGGATGTAGGATGGCCCCTATCTAAGATAATATTTTGGTTAGGATTGTTGGAAAGTAGAGACCCCCACCTTTCAGAATATCCTAAGCATTTCTAACTTGGACAATTGGAGAGCTCATGGGAGCACTTTGAAATAAAAAATCAGAATAAGACTTTGCGGCAGAGCCATTACCACTTCATCTTCAAAGTGCTCTTACGAGCTCTCTAATAGTCAGAATTGGACATGCTTAGGATATTCTGAAAGGTGGAAATATTTTCTTTCCACCAATTCTGGCTATAATTGTTTAGCTAAGATAAGGACCATCCTACAGCCATTTAAAGATGAAGTGGTAATGGCCCAACCGCAAAACCGTAGTGTGATTTTCGATTTCAAAGTGCTCTTACGACTCTAATTGTTCAATTTAGACATGCTTAGTATGTTCTGAAAGGTGTGAATCGCTTCTTTCCAACAACCTAACGGAAATTGTATAGCTCAGATAGGGACCTTCCCTCAGCTGTTTAAAGATAAAGTGATAATTGCGCAGCTGCAAAATCATATTGCGATTTTTCGATATCAAAATGCTCTTACGCGCTCTCTAATTGTCCGCATTAGACATGCTTAGTATGTCCTGAAAGGTGTGGATCTCTTCTTTCCAACAATCCAAACCGAAATTGTATAGCTTAGTGAGGTAACCATCCCACAGCTGTTTAAAGATGAAGTGGTAATGGCCCAGCCGCAAAACCGTATTGTGTTTTTCGATTTCAAAATGCTCATTAGAGCTCTTTAATAGTCCGAATTAGATATGCTTAAGCAACGTTCCTGTGGCTAGAGTATCATTTCGGAGATGTTTTACAAAACGTATTTTTGAGACCTATTGTGAGTTGTGACGGAATTGCTTTATTACAATTTTTCAGGTCAAACACATGATTGACCGGACTAAAGGAAGAAATATCAGATTAAAAGGTAGGTTACCATATTTGCTAACCAAATAAGTGCATTTGGTTAGTTAAAGCTGGCCATCAAACCTGGACTTCATTCACTATGGTTGGTATTCTAGCAGCGGTAACTTGCTGAAAACCAGAAAGCATGGCCATCGGCCCCAGAAACTAAAATTCAAATCAGGATCGTTTTAAAACATTGGCACTACAGTGCAACGCCATTATACGTCATTATACCCAATAATACAATAGTTGACGGGAAATCAGAGTTACGACCATACCTCCTACAATTTTTCAGGTCAAACACATGATTGACCGGACTAACGGAAGAAATATCAGATTAAAAGGTAGGTAGGTAGATTAACAATGCTAGTTTTTTTGGCTCCACGCAACAATGCATACAAAATGATTGTTTATAACTATAAACCTCTGAAGGCCCATCGTCTATTGTTATAAAGAGTTTCATCGTATATGCACCAAATAACAGAAATCGTGATAACTTGGTAACTATTTAAGACAAACGTATGGCGGTTTGCGGCGTTAGCTAGCTTTATTTATTAGCTTCAATTCCTACTCGGGCATATATTGACGTAAATCCGATCCCTACGCCGCTGTGTACAATTTAAAACCGTGATGACTGAAAAACGCTATTATGCGAATTTGGCTGCGTACAATTAACCCATTAATTTCTCATAAAACTAAAGGTTTTTCGAAATTTTCACTAGACATGACTTTTGTAGAAAATTTTATGCTCTACAACTTTGGTCCGATGCATTACTGCCGTAAAATTAAAGGGAGACGAGATAATGGACGAAAACCCTACACCGAAAGTGACTTTCGTCCATTTTTCCAAGATGGCGGCGAAAGCTCAAGTCGGAATGTTGGGGACTTTTAGTATGTTGGTTAGTATGATGTATAGGGGTTATGTACCAATTTTCAGCTTAATGGGAATTTGTTCCCGTAAAAGCCTATTTTTAGGCTAATTTGACTCGACTACTAGCGAGAAGACATTGTCAACCCCTATCGATTTCAGTCGCGCCGAATATTCAACTCCAGCTGCTCAAGCTCCGTCCAAAACAGAATACGCAACTACAAGCACCGGTCCTAAACTCACCCCTACATATTCTGCGGTGCAAGCAAGGCGCATTTCTACTCCCTAACATAGTCACTCTAAGGTCCCTCGATAGTTTGTTACCTGGTCAGAATTTTGGAGACACTGCGAAATATTTCTTCATAAAATTTTTCCAAAATCCTCAAGACGCTGACCCAGTTTTCGGATTACAGTATGATAAGAAAAAAGGTGAGCTGACCTTCGGTCATAAAGTCGTTAAAATCTTTGAGAATGATGTAGTGGTCGAATGGGAGCAATACGTGGGAAGACGCGGGCTTTGGAATTTGTTTTCAAAAATTTGAAAGAAACTACCCTCGCGCCGGAAGTTAAAGCAGCTTACGCGGCCATGTTAAAAAATACTAACGCTATTTATCAGAACAACTACCCAAAAACTAACAAACCCAAATCTAATCGTAGCGCCAAATACAGGACTGTTATCGCTCCGATTTGGGAAGACATGAAGAAAACAGGGACGGGTATGGTTAAAAAAGCGGGTAGTAGAGTTGATTATAAATATTATGATAATCCTAATGATTTGATTAAACGACTGAGACTTTTGTACAAATCTAGTTTAGCCGGCCATGACAGGCATAGAAACGAGATGGTCGAAATTTTGTCAGAAATGCAGCAAAGACAAATCCTAACTGCTCGGGAAAAAAGGGTGGCTTATCAAAATTTAGGTTTAGGTTAAAAAAAAATCTTGTATAAACAAAGAACCATTGAATCAAAAAATATCGAGATGAGGTACTGCGTCAAATGTAAACGTCACTCTTCTAACGGGCCCGAGCCGTCCATTATCATCACCGCAAAAAATAACAGGCAGATGCAGGTTGTATTTTGCAAGGTGTGCGGGACGAAAAGAGCTTCCTTTATCAAGTCTGGGAAAGGAATCGTAAACAAACTCATAGATAAGATAGAAAGGTTTCAAACATGACTATTAAAAGGAGTTTCTTGCAAGCTTCGTTGGACACTCTGGTGGAGAACCGCAGGAAAACCAACGTCGGCTTCCCCATCCTCGAAGCGGCCTTGGACTCCGGCCTAAAAGCTGCTTGGTTTCAGGATGCCACCACTCGAGAGGATGTTTTGAATCTCCAGACGCGAAAGGATGTCTACCCTTATGAGCACGTGCGAGATAAATATATTTGCGATAAGGAAGAACTACCTTCGAGAATGTCGTTCTTCTCCCAGCTGACAGACGATCAGTTAGCGAGTGACGAGTACATTCGGGCACTTAACCTCTGACTAAAGATGAAAATGAAGAAATTTGGTGCGTACCACGAGATCTATCAAATGACGGACGTTTTCCTGCTCGCTGATATATTCGAAGATTTGAGGAAACTTTGCCTGGAAAACAACAAGTTATATCCCTGCTACTACGTCTCCACTCCGGGATTTAGCTTGGCGGCCCTGTTGAAAATGGTGAAATCCAAGTTGGAACTTTTTACTCACGTTGGGAAGCACAACCTGATAACTTCCGGCGTTTGAGGAGGTATTTCCTTCGTGGGAAAGAGGTTCGCGAACGCCAACAACAAGTACCTACCCGACTTTGACCCTCGTGAACCCTCCACCTACATAGTAGACTTATATATTTACAACTTTTACGGCTTCGTCATGTGCGCCCATCTACCTTACGACGGCTTCCGTTACCCGACGAGGTAAGAAATCAGGACCTTCGACGTAGATACCGTGCCGGACGATGCGGATGTCGGATACATCCTGGAAGTGGATCTCGAGTATCCCAAAGAACTTCACGACGAGCACAACGATTATCCCCTCGCTCCGGAGAAGATTGACATTAGGGAGGAATTCTTGTCCCCTTATTCGAAAGATTTGGCTAAAGACTTGAAACACACTATTAAATCTTCCGCCAACACCAAACTCGTTCGAATCTTTTGCACAAGAAGAAGTACGTCGTCCACTAACGGAACCTAAAATTCTACCGCCGGCACGGGTTAGTTCTCCGCCGCATCCGAAGAGTCCTCGCCTTCAACCAGAAACCGTGGATGAAGGAGTACATCGAGTTCAACACCGCTAAGAGGCAAGCGTTGACCGCTCCGTTCGAGAAGGACTACTTTAAGCTCTTGAATAACTCGGTTTTCGGCAAGACTTAGGAAAACAAACAAAATCGGCTCGACGTCAAGCTATGCACCGACGATAAGAGGGCGTCGAAATGCATATCCCACCCCTACGCCGACTCCTTCAAGATCTTGAACGAAAACCTAGTTCTGATCAACCGGCGCATTCGAAGCGTTTGGTGCGATCTCTCCACTTACTCGGGATTCTTTATTTTGGAACTGTCTAAACTCGTGATGTAAGAGTTCCATTACGAGTTTACTCGGCCAAAATACGTAGACCGAGCTAAGCTCCTCTTCACCGACACTGACAGCCTTTGCTACGTATCGAAACTGACGACGTGTTCGAGGACATGCTCCAGAACCGAGAACGTTTCGATACGAGCAACTATCCCCCAGACCACCCTCTTTTCTCGAACAAGCAGGTCCTGGGAAAGATGAAAGACGAGATGGGCGGCGTACCCATCCAAGAGTTCGGACTGCGAGCCAAGATGTACGCGATCAAAACCTGGAAAAAAGAGGCCGTTAAAAAGGCCAAAGGAATCCAGAGATCGTTCGTCAAGAAGCACCTGTCCTTCGACGATTACAAATCCGCCTTGAAATCGACGGCATCGGCGCAAAAAGGTACTTGGTTGAAAATTTCCAGAGTCCGCCACGAGTTGAGTACGGTGCGAGTTTCGAAATCCCTCCTCCCCCCGTACGACGACAATAGGTTCATCTTGGAAAATGGCGAAGACACTCTAGCTATCGGCCACTACGACTCAGGCGCGTGGAAAGAGTACGATGACGACTTCGACTCGGACGTCGACGTGATGAGCGACGAGGAGGGAGAGGAAAAGAAGAGTTTAGCGCTCAAAATGCGGGAAGAGGAAAACGTGAACGAGGAGAAAAAGTTGGAAGAGAAAGAGAAAGCGGTTCGGAGACTCTTTACTGGAGAACCGGCGGAGGAGATTGGAGGATCCTTCCGCATGGGATAAGAAGCGTAAAATGGCAAAAAGTGAGTTGGAACGGGAAAGACGGACCTCGTTATGCCCGGATCTGAAAAAAGATTGGAGAAAGATGCCGCTCGTAAGAGCGAAGCTCGAGCCGGAGAAACTGAAGCTCAGAGAGAAGAGAGATTGAAGAAAGTTGCTGCTTCTATGATCAAAGCTCAATCCAAAGAAACCGAAGCTCAGAGAGAAGAGAGCTTGAAGAAAGGTACTGCTCGTAAGAGCAAAGTTCGAGCTCAAGAAACCGAGGCGCAGAGAAAAGAGAGATTAGCAAAAAAAGCTGCAGCTAAAAGGAAACGTCTACAAAACGAGACGGTGGACGAAAAGAAAGAAAGATTGGCGAAAAGACGAGTGGAATTTAATGAGCTTGAACACCATGTAGGGCTAGGTCTTCTGAGGAAGGGAAACCACATGTATATAAAAAAAACCCGCCCATGTGGACATAGGCCTAGTAGAGTCCTACTGGGGAACCGCTTCTAAAATCCAAAAACGAGCCGCGTACCTACCTCCGTGGTGGTTTGGAAACCGGTACTTATATCAAGCTCAATAAGCGAGAGTTCATTAGGGGCTGCTAAATAGTTATACCCGGTCCTTGGGGGGGGGGGGGCGCTTAATAGTCCACCCGGTCCTAGGGGGTGCTAAATAGTCCACCCGGTCCTAGGGGTGCTAAATAGTATACCGGTATGACGTCACTTCCGGTATGGGAGGGCGCCACCATCTTGGCTGTAACATCACTTCTGGTATGGGGGTTTACATCGGCGCCGCCATTTTGGAAAATAATGACACTTCCGCTTTGCATGGGCACCGCCATCTTGGCTGTAACATCACTTCCGGTATGGGAGCGTGCCGCCATCTAGGAAACTTCCGCTTTGCGTGGGCGCCGCCATCTTGGAAAATAGCTGCACTTCCGGTATGGGGGGGTTTACATCGGCGCTGCCATCTTGGAAAATAGTGGCACTTCCGCTTTGCATGGGCGCCGCCATCTTGGACTTCCGGTTCCCATGGGCGCTGCCGTCTTCGACATGGGAGCCCTCATATTGGATGACGTCACTTCCGGTGCGCATGGGCACCGCCATCTTGGATAACGTCACTTCCGATCACGTGACTTCCGGTTGGGGGGTGCCAGTTTGTTCCTGCCATATCGCATTTTCTCCCTACTATCCAGATAGGTGACAGGCACTGCAGGAACTGCTGAAGTAGAGACATCAGGTAAGGCTTGCCTGGTCAGGGAAACAGTCGATGTCTCAGAGGTAGCAGAATCTTCGCAGGAAGAAGCCAGATCCATGATGGTAGAACAAGGTGCGCAGACATGTTACAAGAACAAAGGTTGCGCGCGAAAACACAACTAGAACGATATTCCTGTTCGCTACAGGATGTATGACGTTGTTGGCAGGGGATTCCCTGTAGGACAGAAGACCCGGATGAAGGGTAACTGGAGTGGAGGTAACCAGGGTGACAAGGGCTGTAGATGGCGTGAATCGGTGTTAGGACGCAGTTCTCTTGGTGATTCCATTTTAGTATATTATCTACTCCTTACTCCCCCCCCCCCCCCATTTTTCCGAGTAGAGCAATAGGGATTAGAGAAACGGAAGTTAGAAAAGGAAGAATGTGGCGGTAGCGAAAACTGTCGTCAGATCGGGCCATTGCATGTAGAGACAAGGATCCCCATACAAACGTGTTTGGATGCTGTTGTTTTTCGTCTTCCTTCTTCATTTTTTTATTATTTTTTAAAACGTAAAAGAATACTCGGTGCCGAAGAAAAACATAGGGGTAGAGGTAACCGCAGCCAGCGGTTTACAGGGCGGACAGATAACTGAAGGAGACCAGATCAGCGTTAGGAAAACCTGGACATCGGTGGACTGTAAGGGAAGGAGATGTTGGCGGTGTGAGAGTGTCCGTACATGAGGATAGAACAGAAGTGTGCACTGTAGGAGGACGGCTGGTTGATGGAGTGATAAGTAAATTAAGATGGGACTGACAGGGAAGTCTGGTAATACTGGGAACCGGAGAAACTTGACTGAAGATGTGAACCGGTGACCGTGGAATCAATGAGAAAAAGTCCGGTGAACGTTGCTTGGGATCTACGGCATAAGGACCGGGTGTTGGTGATGAAAGCAGCGGGCAATATGCTGGGCCCAGGGTAAGATGGAAACAGAGGAGGCATGTTGAAACAGAAGTCACCGCAGAGGATGGTGAAGACGTAGAACCGCTGGAAGGTGTCGGGGCTTGCGGACCGGGGAAACAGCATTCAACCTGCAAGAACCGGGAGTTACACGAAACCGAAGGAGGAGGTGGGTCGCTGGCGACCGTATACCGGAGAGACAGGAATGGAGCAGGAAGAGAACTGGCCGTTGACGCAGGTGCCGATGAAGGAGTGACTGTTGAGGCGCCGTCATGTTGGTCGGTCAACCGCAGGGGCCTAATGTAACTGACTGACAGCAAAGTGGAATGAAGCATCAAGGAGACCGCACAGTGATGCTGGGCGGCGACAGACATTAAGTGGGTTCCGGGGTGCAGAGGACTTGAAAAATGAGTACCGACCTGATCGTCAGGGCAGCGCAGTTTGCGAGATGCTTGGCGTACGCTGAACTTTGGTGAGGATGGTCGCCGCCTGCCGGGGTAACGGGGAAGGGGCTGGGACAAGGAAGCTGTGAAGACCTAAGGGTGAATTAGGGACTTGCTAAAATTCTAAATTGGCGGCACCCCTTGGTGACTGGAGAAGCGGTACCACGATCGGTCTCATGGACCGATGGGTCCATAGAAGCCACGGAACGAGGAAAAGGTAACCGAAGACAGCAGGAGAGCCAAGAGGACAACAACACGACGTGGCGCCCTAGGAAGAAAGATGATGACTGCTCCGACTCGAGCGTCTATATACTGAGGCCAGCGCCGGCGCATGCGCAATGAAGGGGAGCTGTAAGCCCGGCAGGAAAGTCAACTTTCATCGCTTGGGATTGAGCCACAAACAGGAGGGAATTGCAAATTTAAAAAAATTGGCTGGAGCCATTCGTTTGCAAAGGTGTTTGGAGAGCAGACCTGAATCTGATGGAAGGGTCTGCACTTCCAAACGTCCCAGCTTTATTCCCCTCCAAGTCGGAACCTGTATGTGGGGGAAGGAGGGGGAGAACTGTACGTGACATCATGTCCACCACCACGAGCGCAACAGTGATTTTCCCTTCTCTTCACCCTGGGACTTTAGCCTGGCTACTTATTAACTGATGCGAGGTTGCTAGGCTGAAGTTCCTGCTTCTATGGAAAATTCCATTCCGAATCAACCATGCACTAACTTCTAACTAAAAGAACTACCTAATGTTTTTAAATCAAACGAAGGATGGATTGTGAGAATCTCTAGATTGGATAATACAATCACCCAAAATTACAAGTCAAAATTTTGGCTACATGTACAAAAAAAAATTAAAATTGCAGGGCCTGCACCTGCTTAATTTTAGTTTTTATTGCCTAACCGAAAATATGCATTACTGTTTTTATAGCGTTTCTCCTTTTGAGCTAGAATTATCCCCTAGAAGATTTGGAACTTGTATCCCAGCCGGACTTGAACCTACTGCGCATGCGCAGGCTTGGGCTGCCTATATAACACAGCGCAGCCGACCACTTGTAATTATTTCTCCACACCCAGAACCTATTAATTGAGGGGAGGCCTGGGTGGGACTACAGGTAATGTATATTTTCGGTTAGGCAATAAAAAGACTAAAATTGCAAGGCCTGCACCTGCTTAATTTTAGTTTTTATTGCCTATCCGAAAATATAAATTACCTTATTTACAGTAGCAGTTTCTCCTCATAGCTGCTTGTTTTCCCTAGAAGTTGAAGTTGCCTTCCCTGTCTGGCTCGTACATCATCGCGCATGCGCCGGGCTTCCTTATATAAACCCTCGCGCAGCGGCTGATACCATCATTTCTCCTCGTGCCAGAACCTAGCTCATGGTGGGAAGGTTAGGGTGGGAATCAAGGTAATGTATATGACGACCTTTTGACGACCCATCTGCTAGCCTGACCAATTTCACTCTGGAGCGAAGGAGAATCCGCTTAGTGGTTAGGGCGCCTAAGGATATGTGTCATCCGCCAAGGAAGAGTGAGATCAGGCGTGCGGGAGGATTGGTTTGTCATGGTAAGATATCTGAGCTTCAACGCATGCAGGGGTCTGTCGAACGGGGACAAGGATAAGAAATCAAGCATAGAATGAACCTTCTTACTTTGTGGGAAGTAGCGACGGCAGGTGAATCTTGACATGGTGAAGTAAAGAAGGTATCCGCAGGAGGCGGAGGATAGCCAGCTCAACCAAGCCAGATAGGGTTGAGGGACGGAGTGGAATTGGATGTTGGTAAAGGATTGTATCAGTTTTTGGTTCCCATGTTAGGCTATGGCGTTGTTGTAATCGTTCGACGTAGTAGTGTTTTTGCTTCTCTCTTACCCATAGGGTTTTTTTTTTTGAAAGAGGACGAAGGCACTGGTCCGTAAGGAGAACACAAAACACTGTGCGGGTGAACGAGAGGTTCTGGCGAGACGGATACTCATGATGGTCAGGACCGTCATGAGTGGGCTTCTCACCGAAGACGTGACGGAGGGATGGGAGGAGTCCGTGATGGTGCGGCAGGCTAGTCTGGTGTCGTACGGAAGCCAAGGCCATCCCGGTCACTTTGGAGCAGCAAGGGGAACATGGCATATCGCCGTCCGTAGTCCGGTTGTTGCGGCGGATGCCGTAGAAGGCTGGATGGAAATTGGGGGCATCGTCATACTGCCACACCGAGTATCGAGAGAAGTTGGGTAATGGAGGAACGACAGCAGAATGTTCCCAGAGTGTTGCCGGAGAGGGATCTTGTGGCACGGGGGGTATGTTGATCGGTACGTCCGCAGGCGGAGGGAGTGGCGGAGCAGAGGACGCAGAGGTCAAAGAAGGGACCGTGATGTGAATGGATCCGGTCGGTTCGTCGGGGGCAAGGATAACCGATGTTGGTTGGAGAGCGGCTTGATCCGAGAGGACCGGAGGTGGCATTGGGGGGAGTACCTTCTTCGGTAGGATCAGCCGAGAGAGTTGGTGCAGTCGCAGACGGATCGTGAAAGGGTGACGGTCGGGGTGAAGGAGCTGCACGGTGAAGGGAGGCTGAAGATGGGGTTGGAGTTTCTTGGGAAGACAGTTGAGAGGGAGGAGGCGTACCTAGTGCGGATGGCGCCGACCGGAGACGATGGGTGCGTGACCGTGCAGAATAGTATGCCCGCCAAGGGGGTGAGGATGGAATTGGAGATACCCAATTATAGTGGGCTTTAAGAAGGGCGTAATTGATGTGTTGCGAACGATTTTTGGTTGACAAGTTCCAATTCATTTGACAACGTCTCGCTTGTGACAACGTCTCGCTTGTCGCACGCAGAAGAGTGTAATTCTGAGCCAGTAGAGTATCCGAGGCGGCCGCGGATTGTCGGAGGGCTAGCAGATCCGCCAGGGATTGTCGCAGATGAGAATAGTCCGATGAAAATGTTTGTACGAATTGGAGCACAAAATCAATGTTGAAGTGGAGGGTTTCTAGTTCGGGACAAGTGTAGGCCTCTGGAAAACGCTTCACGGAGGACGGCTGGAGAGGGGAAGGGGGCCAGCGGTGGATCCGTGGGGATAGCCTTCTGGGATGGTGGGACCGGTGGATAGGTTTCAGAGGCAGGAGTGGTCGATGACTGGCCGGTCGGCGGATCAAGATGGCGAAGGGCTGGTGGAGCTAAACGTTGGACGGCTCGGTATACCCGGATGGTTGGGCGAGTCGGGATACTTGACTTTTTTAAGATGCTAGTTGGTAGTCTGACGCCGGCGGTCCCTGGCAGATAAGCGCAGATAAGCGCCGTGCTCATTAACTAGCTTTAAGGGACCAAGATGCCCAAATTAAAGATCGTGCCAGTGCTATGGAATTAGCTAAACTGGACAAAGCAGCTAGAACTAGCTAAGCTAAATGCTGCTACGTTAAATCTTAACCCCGCTCCAAACGGAGCTAACGGTGCTCCCCCAGCTCCCCCAAATCCAGTTGCAAAACATGGTAAAGTTGCGGACGTAGTTCGTCTCGTCAACAAGTGGACGCCAAAAACTGAAATCAACAGTTTTCTTAAGATTTTTGAACGAACCATGACTAGCCAAAAGATTCCTAGAGATCAATGGGTCACGGGACTTCAACCCCTCGTCGGTGAGGTTTTGATTAATGTTTGTGATCGGCTAACAGATGCTGAAATGCAGGACTACGAAATAGTCAAAAATAAATTGCTTGCCCGTTTTGTCCAGACAAAAGAGCCAGTTCAAACTCAGTTTCGTTCTCTCGAGAAAGAAGTAGACCAGCAATTTTACGACTACACGTTTGAATTAGAAACGTTATTCACTCGTTGGTTAGCTTTAGCTAAAGTTAACGGAGATTACAACAAACTTGTCAATCTAATGCTTTTGGAACAATTTTACAAATCGTGTCCAACTCATCTCAGGAAATGGATCCCTGATCAAATTAAGTTAGGAACGTTGGCTGAAGTAGCCCAACTTTGTGACGAATTCACAACCCGCAATAAACAGAGTGCTACCCAATCTGCCACTCGTGCAGCCAAAACACAGCCCATAGCTGTAGCGTCGAACCAAGGTTCTAAACCTACTGGTCTACAGCGTGGTCACAACCGTAACCACAACACGACAGCTAATCCGGCTAATCTGTCAGTGTGAAAGCAGATAACCCAGGAGCGGACCCTGCCATAAACATTAGCGCTAGTGAAAAAACTAACCTAAATCAAGATAGAGTTAGGCGCTGCTACGTGAGTAATTCTCCCCATCATTTTCGTAGTGAATGCCCCGAGCTTAACTCGAAACCCCAGCAAGCTAATGCATGTTTCCCAGTTGGGAAAAATGCTAGTGAAATTCTTAAGGCTAGTATGCTGTCCGGTAGCATAGGGAAAAATAAAATTAATATTTTATGCGACTCCGGAAGCATAGTTTCGTTAGTTAGCGCCAGTCTCGCACGGATAAAACGTAAAATTAAATGTCAAACTGCCTTGTGTAGCCAAGTGTTTACATTAGACCAGGTAAATGTAATCCTAAGGTTAGAAGATGGCACAGTGTTAAAATCAGTAGCATGCATTACACCGGTCAACAATTCGGGCGTGCCAGGATTAGAATCGTTAAGCCTACTACGCAGACTAGTAACTGCCCCGCCCCGTGATTTTTTTCCCTGCCAGCCAAGGTGGCTACCCCCCCCCCCCGTCAAAAACGGTCAACGTCAATCAAAGAAACGTAAGAGCCACCGTAAACAAACCAGCCCCGCGGGATTGGTCAAGCCCCAAACCCCCACAGTGCTTCCGCCAATCGTCGTTAAGACCTCAAGCGCAGACGAAAGGGGTCTGCTGAAAACTTCTGAAGTTAACCCATTACGCGATAATGAGACCCAAGTCCCCTCCCTTGACCAATGGATACACTGTCGCCATCTTTGTTGGAGTAAACAAGCAACGAAAAATGCGTTGAACCTGCCTCCTAAAGGCAAAATAAAACGAAGTTTGTCAGCTAGTGATATAAACAAAAGTTTAGTCATGTCAGATAAACCCGGAATTAGCGAGTTTAGCTTTGACGAATGGCTTAAGTTACGTGAGTTAACTTCCCCCAATCATAAGTTGGAAACAAGTGATTTAAAGGTCGGCATTAAAAGTGTTCCCCCTATATGCTTTGATTTTTTTCCAGAGTTTTGTAAAGTTAAATTGCCGGATTTTAATCTAAATTAAAAGCCAGTGTGTTAAGCAAATAAAAAACTTAAACCTAGTTTTTCCCAGTCCTTTTTTTTTGTAAAAAGTAGGACCGATGTTTTAGTGTAAATTCTATGTCAGTCTAGGGTGGAAATAAATGCATTTATTATGGCTCTCGCACTGAATTGGTGTTTCCAATAAAACGGAGGTTTAATACCTAACCTAAAGTAGTTTTTCTCTAAATCAGTTTTTTTTTCTTGTTACAAGTAAACCGGAAATCTAACAAGGTAAATTTCCAGTGCATTTTTCTTTTAAACAATGAGTAGTTGGTCGCTACAACCGTAGCTCCATCTAGGAGCAACCAAACCTAAAAATAGTGTATTTGCTGAATTTTAAATCTTAAAACTTCAGAGTCTACTGGACAAACCTGGAAAACATCTAGTGATTGTTGCTGCATCAAGGCAGCATTTTCGTTAAACATTTAATTGTTAAACGTTGCGTTTCAGTACAGATTGACTGAAAATTATTTTTACCTGCATTTTTAATTTTGTCATTTTGGTCAGTTGGGAGCTCATCCTGAAGCAACTCCCAGTTAATTCCCGTTTTGGCCTTCACACCTAAAATTTTAAGTGCCTATGTTTTACTCTTTTTGTCACTATCAACGTCTCCCTTTGTGGGAGAATATTGACAAAGATTGTAACGACACTAATTAAATATTCATTAGGAATATTTTACGGGAACTGCAATCTGTCCCCGGTTGGCTCTTCTTCAAGTTTTCTACAAAATGGCTTTCTTTAAAAGTAGCTGTCGGTCTACCCCTCTGCGAAAAAGGTTAGCACTGTCGTTAAAAGGTTAAAGTTTTTATCCACAAAACCTCCCAGTGTTGTATTGTTATGTTTAAGTTATTGGTCATACAGTGTCACATCACCCTTATAAACAAGTTGTTTGGTAACCTCAGACCCTCCCAGTGGGAGTAGTTTAACAGTAAATAGAGCCTGTCATTTTATGCGTACCCATAGTATTCGATTCTCCGATCCCTATCGCAGCGGCTAGGTTTATTGAAATGCGGCGGAGGGTTAATTTCGCAGTCATCCCAGATAAAAAAAAATGACTAGACTTGAGCAGAGGCAGAATCCGTACGGGACATATTACCAGAGCAGTAGATGGCCTCCTTTACTTGTTACAATGAAAGAACAAAACTTAACTTTGTACTTTAAACCTAGTGTGTTTCTTGATAAATGTCCTTTTGCCCCATTTTCAATTACTTGTACGATATTCCTGCATCAAGCAGCGCGGACAGTATTTAGATAATGGCTGCAAAAACATTATTGTCAATGTGTAACTTTTAATTTTACTTAAAGTTCTCTTAGCCGCAAAAACGTTGGTCCCCAAAAAATACAAAATGGCAAAGTCAACATTTATGTAAACAGTGTATTTTATTTCATGTCATTTTTTGCTTATTATGGCGGTCTTGTGTGTATTGCATATCTTGTGTGCACTAACCCTTATATTCTAGCTTTTCTTCCGAGTTCTCAGGAACCCCGAATAAAATCTTGCGTTTGGGGGCGTGTAAACGAGCGCCACCGAAAAACGCTAGTTTTTCAAAACTTGAGCACCCAAAGTGCCTCGATTGTGACAATCTCGCCGTTTTTGCAATAATGGACCAAATCGGCCCAAATTTTCAACAGCAATAGCCTGCCCAAATACAAGCCTCTTGGGGAAGCCCAAATCCGGACTTTCCATCAGGAAGAGCCGTCAATCTACGTTTAAAGATCACCGAAAATCATCCACAGCGCTCCTTTATCATGGCCGCCATTATTAAAACTTGTATTCATGTATTTTTATTTTATCCTTTTCCTTTTAGGGCAAACAGCCCGATCACGCTAGCTTAGCGCATTTTAGGAGGAGCTTCCTCTGCGAAGGTACTTAACCTCGATTTCATGTACAGACAACAATTTGAAGTGTGATATTTTTTATTGTGTTTGTCGGCCGCAATCCATATGAAAAATTTCCACAACGATCAATTTTAACTTCCAAATTAACCGTTAAACGTTCCCAGTTAACTTAATACGTTATAGCATCCAACTAAGCTAGTTTATTTAACCGCATTTATCCTTTTATTATATTCTTTTGCCCCCAGAAACGCTACCATATGTCCAACGTAATTCGACCTGGCATTCTACCGGACAGGAATTTTCAGTGTATATATGTTTGTTTTAGTTCTCCTCTGGACCCGACTGAGACCTTTCAAACACTACTGATAGCTTGTTCTACTATTAAAAACCAAAAGATGTTTATAAAAGATCTGTTCAAACCCAATCCGAAAGTCATACTGTGCAAAAACTTCGAATCCCTCTTTTTGCCCCCCTCCCCAGCCAAAACTAGTTGTGGTGTATAACACTGCAGTTTCCAGTTAAAGCTTATAAAATTTAATAGTAATGCTTTCTGCACTACCCAAAGCCAAGTATTAAGCTTTAACAAGAGCCTATTCACGTTGCAAACATGTAAATATCCATTCCATAGTCAATAATTCACAACAAAGGCCTATTTCCCAATGTTCAATTGAGTAAAACTCAAAACAGGCCCATCTTTACATGTCCTTACTCCTTCAAACGGCTCTGCACCCAGTCCCTTTGTTCAACCGACTTCGCCTCCCACTTTCTATTGTTCTCCAGGCCCTCAGCCAATCAGACCCCGTAGCTTCCCTGCCCGTCCGCGTGTGTATAACACCCCAGCCCCAGAACGCAATCGTTAGCACAGCTCACAGATCTCAAGCTAGAGAAGGGTCACGCCAGTCGGGAGTGGAGACGCCATGTCCGGAGAATGCCATGCCGGGCAGAATGGTAGTGGTTCATATGTTGTAGTTTAGCTTTTGAAAGTTCAGTTTAGGACCCCCATATTCTAAATTTTAGTTTAAATGTAAACTTTAACTCTCTAGCTTGTAGAAATTTATGATGGAGACGCCTTAGCGGCATCTTAGGTTCTCTCTCCCCATAACGTCAGATTGGTTCTCTTACTAAACACCAACTTTTCCAGTTTATTTTAAATGGATTTTTAAACTTAAACTACTTGACAGTTTGATCTTTGTAGAAGTCAAATTGAAACACACTGATGCCTAAGTGTAAAATTGCCGGGATTTTTATTACTTAGAACAGTTTCTGCGGGAACTAAGGGAGGTTGATCTTTTTGTACTTGGAAAACTTAGAAACATAACTGTGGACGGTTGATCATGTAGAAACATACTGTCAGATAGACTACTATCAGTTGCGGTTGTTTAGTCTTGTGGGTGTCTCCGGGAGCACCTATGATTTACTTTTTCTAATGTGAAAATTTAAACTTTTACTCAAACACAAGCGTTGTTTATTTGAATTGTGAATTGCTACTTTGTAAATTCCAAACTTGTTGCCTTTTTAATTAATTGGTATTCAAAAGCTTTCAGAAGCAAACCATAATGTAAAGTGTCTTTTTCATTGTCTGTCGCAAAAATAAAACCAGGAGTTTTAAGCTTCAGTCGTTTGCTAGATTTGATTAATTGTATTTTAGTGTAAAATAAATATGTAGCCCATCATTTAATTTTAGCTAGTAAAACAGTTAAATCCACCGTTGGTGGCAGCGATACCGACAGTTTAAGATTAGGCCCCTTTAATTAGGACCGGCACTCCATCCCCCATGCTGGGACAGTTGCCCATGCTGTGTTAATGAACGTAAAAAGTCGTCGTAAACACCGTATAACCTCAACCTCAAGCTGAAACTCCACGTACACCAGGGAAACAGGGGGCGTTACAAGCACCTAAGCCGTCGTAGCGTCCGCCTTTACAGCCTGCGCATGCGCAGTAGGTACAAGTCCGGCTGGGATACAACCTGCAAAGCTTCTATGGGATAATTCTAGCTCAAAAGGAGAAACGCTATAAAAACAGGTCATGTACATTTTCGTCGGCTATGAAAAGAACAGTTTGCCGGCCCCCAGCCAGGCCAGCTAAAAATGGTTTCTTTTTGCCTAAAACATACTTACCCTGATAATTTTGCATTACATTCCTCGAATGTGATGTTCCCATGGAGGTTTTTTCTGGTGCGCGGACGCCTGCTTGCACGTCCTACTGCGCATGCGTGTCGCAGTCCTCCCTTATAAAAGGAGAGTGTGGACGCTTTCGGCATTCATTTTACTCTCAATGTGTCAGATGGTGACTCGAGAGGGGAGGTAGGGCGGAAGTAAGGTTACGTATGTTTTAGGCAAAAAGAAACCATTTTTAGCCAGCCTGGCTGGGGGCCGGCAAAATATGTTCTTTCTTATTTGCAAAAACATATTAACCTGATAATTTTGCATTATCAGTTGACCTCGTCAAAGTTTGGGTCGCAGGGATTGGAGTCCCTGAAAAGGACCGTTGTTATTTAAGGTCTTGCTTCCTTCATGGATGGCTTGCTTCTGCTTCGTTCTGAGTGCTAAAGGGGGGGGGGTTGGCCCCGGGATCTGGTTGCGACTATCGGTCCCAGCCGGTGTAGTCCTGATTCTTCCCTTGCCATATCCCGTAGGTAGTGGGAGGTGAAGGTTGATTGGTGTCGCAGGGTTTTTTTCGAATAGCTCGGCTCACACAGGTCTCACGGACATGGGGTTAGGTGCCAGGACGCTGCTGCCAGAATTTCTTCTATTGAGGTGGCGTTGTGGTGGGCCCACGATGTGGAGACTGCTCTAACCTCGTGGGCCGTCACCCTCATGCTCTTACTTATGTTTTGTTTGTCGTAGGCTGCCTCGATGGTTTTCTTATCCAATGTGATACCATGGCAGCTGTAGCTTCGCCGCTTTGGGGTTCAATGGGTAGAAAAAGTTGGTGTCTGCCTCTACGGATGTCTTCATGTTGTGTACGGGCTAGGTAGAAGCGTAGTGCTCTGACTGGACAGAGGAGACGTTTCGGTTCGTTGCCTACGATGTTGGAGAGGGCTGGAAACGTGATTGGTTTCGATGGTTCTGATGGTTTGTGTGGCTTTGCTCTGAAGGATGCTCTTGGGTGTAGAGTGAACGAGGAGAAGTTTGGGCCGAAAATGCTGTAGGCTAGGTCTGCCAAAAGGGTCTGGATTTCGAGGAAGACAGTTTTGCGGGTCCTGAGTTGAAGTGAGCTGTCTTGCATGGGTTCCTATGGATGTTCCATTAGAGATTGTAGAACAAGGGATAGATCCCAGTCGGTTACTGATCGTCTGGTTGTGGGACGTTCGTTCTCAAATGATCGTAGTAGTGCAGAAATGCGATAGTCTTCTAATAGATTAGTACAGTTGGCGGCTTTGAAGACCAAGTTTAGGGCAGAGCGATATACCAGGATTGTTGAACCTTTTAATTTGTCGATGTTGAACAGGTCGGTGAACAATTTCAGGTGGTCGGGTAGAAGGGGGTCGATTGGATTTGTATGTTTTGTGATACACCAATGAATCCATTTGGACCAGTGACTGTCGTACATACGATTGGTTGAGTCTCTGGTTGCTTTGGAGGCGATACGCTCTGCTTCTTCATTATGAATTCCAGCCTTTTTGAGTAGTTTGATGATAGTAGCCACCCGTGTAAGTTGAGGTTTGCAAGGTTTGGGTGTAGCTTTGAACCTTTCTGTTGTGACAGAAGATCTAGTTGAAGGGGTAGATTTCTTGGCGTGTCGACTACTAGGTCTAGGAGGAGTGGAAACCACGCTGCTGATGGCCAGAGGGGGGCTATTAGTAAGAATAGGCTCCGACTTTCTTCTATTTTCCGTAGTACTTGAGGAAGTAGTTTGAATGCTGGGAAGAGGTAAACTAATAGGTTGTGCCATGGGAATGCTAGAGCGTCTACTGCTATCGCTGTTTCGTCTGGGATCGGGCTGATGTAGAGGGGAAGTCTGGCATTGTGCTTCGTGGCGAATAGGGGTCTAACATCGGCGTGCCCCAGATGTTGAAGAGAAATTCGCAGATGGATTTCTTGAGACACCATTCGCCGGTTGGTGGTTTCTGGCATGATAGGGAGTCAGCAATCACATTCCTTTTGCCTGGGATGTGGAGTGGCAGGAGTGTGATGTTGTTTGGGATGCAGAGATTGAAGATTTCTGAGGTTAGTTTGTGTAGGGATCTCGATTTCGTTTCACCTTCCTTCCTGATGTAGGCTAGGGCAGTCGTGTTGTCGGCTTGTATCTGGACTACTTTGTTCCGGATTTGAGAGAGGAAGTGTTGAAGGGCAAGGAAGATTGCTCGTAGTTCGAAGATGTTGATGTGGTCGTCGCATGGTGTCGGCCGAAGGCCGGGAATTTCCCGATTGTCTAGGTGTGAGCCCCAGCCAGTCTTTGATGCATCTGCGAAGATGAGGACGTCGGGCGGGGGTTCTTGGAGTGGTAATGACTTCGTCAGGTTTGTCACGTCTGACCACCATAGGAGAGACTCATCGGGAAGTCCTCGTTGAACGGGATTTGATTGTTCGGTTGGTTTTGGTTGATGGACCAGTTGTCTATTCGGTGGTGATGAAAAGGCCTGACCATCCATCGGCCGTATGGGACAAGGTTTGCCATTGCGTCCATTTTTCCTATGAGGGAGTTGAATTCCCGAGCTGAAAAACTTGTTTGTTGTCGGAAACGACGGATGTGACGTATGAAGTCCTCGATTCGTTCCAGTGAAGGAGATATTCTTGCTGATCGTAGGTCGAATGAGGCTCTGAGGAACGTGAATACTTCAGCTGGTGTGAGACGTGACTTTGCGCGGTTCACACCGAACCCAAGGTGGTTTAGAAGGGAGATGGTCTTGTCTCTGTTGATTTCCAGCGTGTGGGGGTCTGGGTTGTTGAGGGCCCAGTCGTCTAGATAGGCACTGGCCTGGATTTGTTGTTGATGAAGGTTTGCCAGGACTGGTTTTAATATCATCGTGAAAATTCTTGGAGCTTCATTTAGTCCGAAGGGAAGACAGCGGAATTCGTAGACCTTTAGTTGTAGATGAAACGAAAAAGATGGCTGATAGCTGGATGAAGAGGGACGTGGAGATTTGTTTGAACGAGAGACGGATGGACTTGAGGGTTTCCATTTTGAAGTGATCGTTGTGAATGTATTTTGTTGAGCGGTTTCATGTTGAATATCAGACGGGAGCCTCTTGACTTCTTTGGTTGGATGAAAATGGAGCTGAAAAACCCAGGGCCTGGATGATGGCATTCCCTTATTGCGGATTTCCGTAAGATTTCCGTAAGAGTTCCGAAACTTCGAACGACAGGGGCAGTGTCGTTGGAGGCGATAATTCTGAAGGTGGGAAGGGCGACAGTGGCGGTTGGTGCAGAAGTGTCGGCCAAAAACCATGTTTTATGATTGATAGATTTTCCAAGTTGTGGGTTAGCTTTTGCCAGCTGGGAAGTAGTGGCATAATCTTGCTCCGACTGGAAGACAAGAGAGACGGGAGGCATCATTGTTGGTTTCTGCGATAGTTGCTTCTGCCCTCTGGTGACCGGGCACGGCTCCTGCGGCCGGGCGTTGCGGCTCGCTTCTGCTGGTTGCGTTGGCCGGGGCGGGAGCGACAAGTGTCGGTCCGAAAAGGCTACTGATTTCTCGGCTAAGAGGCTGAGTTGTCGCTTGGACATCTGGGGGGGTGTCGTAGCCGCGGCTTTGTACCAGTCGTCCCCCGGAGGACAGGGATTGGTTTGCTTGTTCCTTTGAAAAGGACGGTTGGATGACGAGTTTTGAGACTTAGGCTTCCTAGAGATGTCCAAGTGTGGTGCTAGAGTTGGAATGAGACCACGAAAAAAGGTGTCCGACTCGTGGATTGGTTGGTTGCGGAGACGGTGTCGTATTGATATGTTTATGTTGTTTGCGGATGACAGGGCGATTTCGCGAAGAAGGAATGTGTTATTAAAAAGTACTCGGGATGCCCAATTCAAGGAATAATAGGTTGCGAAACTTGCTTTCTGGAAGAGTTGAGATATTAGGAACAACAAGTTGCGAATTTCTTCTGGACTAGCGTCTGAGGCTTTTCACATAAGGCATTAACTGCCGTGTTGAGGCCGTCGGCTTGTGAGGCCGCTCGTAAGCTTAGGCGTAGGAATTTGTCGTTTTCGTGAAGGACAAAGGTTGGAATGTCAGCCTTCTTGGGAATGGAGAGAGGTGTTCCAAAGTCCATTTCAATTTCGCTGCATAGAAATTTGCATTCGGGGTAGGTGTCGAAATTACGCGGATTGGTCGCGCCACCTCCGAGCGGGTGGAAGAAGCTGTTTTCACGGCCGGGTCGTGGGGCTGGAGGCTCCTTATCGAGGATGAGAGGTTCGTCCTTGCCGAGGAATGAGCCCTCATTGCGGAGTAGACACGTTAATAGTGTCGTGGATTGGCCGAGGAGGTTGCGTGGTTTGTTTGGAGTCTTTGTCGCGTAGAGCGAAACTGAACACGGTCTTGAGGCCCCGGTTGATGACGGGAGCGCGGCAGTTTGTGAAGGTTTAAATAAAAAGCTGTCTGGGACCGTCTGTTCTGTGGGTTTGAGAATCGTCG
Organism: Lithobius niger; assembly: GCA_023313725.1. Taxonomy (NCBI): domain Eukaryota; kingdom Metazoa; phylum Arthropoda; class Chilopoda; order Lithobiomorpha; family Lithobiidae; genus Lithobius; species Lithobius niger. Next base: position 162,448 of record JAHWFP010212402.1, on the reverse strand, counting down.
CGAGCGACAGTGATGTGTCGTCCGGTGTGTCATCCGGGAAATGTATCCTTCTTTCGGCCGGTGGATGAGACGCGGCAAGTGTTGCTGGCTGGGCCGACAGAGGAGGGTCGTGCGGTCTTCGCTTGATGGCTGCAACCGGAGGGGAAGTCGCAACACGTTTGTGTCCTTCGTGGCTGGATGTGGACGCGATCCAGTCTTGAGTGCGGGCCTTCCGAATCGATGATGAGCACAACGGCAGTGGCATCGGGTTGTCTTGTAGATGTCGCACGGTGTCTTGGACAATGTCACGGACTACGCTGCGTGTGACACTGAGACCTTTGCGGGAAGAATTGGATGACAAGTCTAATGGAGAGTTGCGATCCGGAGAGCGGACGGCATGTGTCGCCCGGCGAAGATTTCTTTTAGTCTTACGGTAGTTGTCCTTGGCGGCTTGGAGTTCGTTCCGTAGGGACGACAGGTCCAAAGGGGCAGCAGGCAGTGTCCGTTGTCCCGGAAGGAGAGGCTATCAGAAGAGGCGACACCACGTAGGAGGGCGAAATTGGGTGGTGTCATCCGGGAGGGGCCGGCAGCGGTGAGGTCGAGGGCGGAGGCCCATCGGTTGCCTAGGGAGAAGTGAATAAGAGCACGAGGGAGCCAGGCGGACGAAGCGGGAGCTTCGGAAGCGGCGGCCATCTTCGGCGTTGAATCAACATTCCGTACGACAGGCGGGTAACCACGGAGCGAGGTGGTGTTAAGACACCTCTGGAGGAAAATGAATGCCGAAATCATCCACTTTCTCGCTTTTATAAGGAAGGACTGCGACATGCATGCGCAGTGGGATATGCAAGAAGGAGTGCGCGCACCAAAAGAAACCTCCAGGGGAACATCACATTCGAGAAATGTAATGCAAAATTATCAGGTTAATGTGTTTTGGCAAATAAGAAACTAAAATTTTGTAAATAAAATGGCGGAAGGTTAGGTAGAACAACATGGCCAATGGTTATTTGTTTAACCCACAAGCAGAAATGCAAGACCTTAACACCCATTATTTGATTAGTGAAAATATTTTTAAAACTGTAGAATACAATTTTCTTAAACTTTGTCTTGAAAGAAAAATACGACTGCCTCGACTGGGACTTTAACCCAGGACTTCCCGCCTACTAGCCGGGTGATCTACCACTGTCGGAGGTACAGTAGCTCCTTCGACATTAGTATTGTGCCCTAGGAATGATAGGGTACGTCGAGCCTAAAATAATCTTATATCACCACTTCACAGGGAGGTAGAAAGCGCGATTACGAGCCGTGTACAGGCCTTAAAAGGTGAAAAATACGCCCTAACCTAAAGCGGAAATATATTAGAGGCCAGAGGACCGTGTATGTTAACTCAATAGAAGCCGTTAGACAGAAAGCATATATGATACTCACTACATATCGCTGGTTGCACGAGTCTATTTTAATTCTGATGTAAGAAACAGTTTATCCTGTTGCACAGGGCACACATCCAAGAGCTAGCTAAGAGTTCGCCTCCTTTATTTATTCCCATGAGGCAGACCATGTGTACATTTATGTTGGATACGCATATGAACCCTATGTAAAGAAGCCCCGCTTCAAAACACGATTGAAGAGGCAATCCGGCTCCAAATATAAAAAACCCGCGTTACTTGGAACAACGCAAAACTTCGCAATATCAAACTTTTCTTTTCTTACGCCTTTTCTTTTCTTACGCGCTATGTAAAGAAGCTAGTCTTCACCAACAGATTTGAGAGGAGACCTCTGCTTAAGAGATCAAAAACCTGAGGGTTTATCGTTTTCGCAACGAACATTTTTTTTTCATTAGCGCTCGCTAGCGCTCATTAGGCCTACCCAGACCTCTGTCTTCAAAACTCCATATCTTCAAGAAAAATGGACCAAAACGTTTGAAATTTGTGGCCCTTAATAGACCTACACTTTCCCAAGACTTCTGCGAAAACAGAACTTTGAATTTCCTCTTCAATAATTTTCCACATCATTTTGAAAAAGTCATCAAAATGACCAGCGCCGCACGCAAATCTTCAATCGCCACTTTCAACACTTTGTAAATAAAATTGTAATTACTTTATTTCTTTTGCAGGCATAAAGCCAACCAGCTTAGTGTTGTTTAGGAGGAATTTATCCTCACATACATGTATTTGAAAACCCAACACTTGATGTTTTTATTTATAGCAATGGCCAAGTTATTTATGAAAACTTCGACTGTAATTTTTATTATTAGCGGCTGCAATAATGTCTCACCAATATTCATGCGTTATAGCATTCAGGGAATAAGCTGGTATATTTAACCTTTTAATTTAATTGGGAAACAGTTTAGCAAAAACTAGGTCTCTGAACACTACTGAACTCGGCAACACTTTCCTTCGAATTTTACCGGACAATTTTTCCAAAAGTGTTTATCTTGTATTTTTTTTTCAGGGCTCCGACCATGGTAACGTTCCTACTATTAAAAATCACGTTGGTTCAAAGAAATGAGCAAAACACTTCGTTTCCCCCCCCCCCCTCCTTCTATGGTTGCAATGCATAACATTGTAGTTTCATAAAAAAATATATAGGCCTATTTTCACGTTGTTATGAGTTTAACTCGATGCACTTCTCAAGCTAAGGCCTCTAAAAACACCCAAAGTCAGCAATTCCCTTTGCCATCCAAGCTCCTTCAATTCCCGTCCAACCAGGACTCAGTATTTACTTTCCCCTCCACTCAGAGTCCAAAGCTACCCTGCCCGTCTGCGCTGCTATGCCTACTTCCGGTAGTGACAGCCTGGTCGGCCAGAGTCAGACTCCCCTCCTCCAAGGCGATCCCTCTACCCCGCTCCACCCCCCCTCCGTCGATCTCCTACAGGTCCGCGGTTTCCCTCCCACCTGCAGACAGGCAGCAGGTATAAAACAGACCTGGAAAACTGCATCTACTCAACTGCAAGTCAGACGTTACTACGGCGGTCGGAGTAGAGCCCCAGTCCGAGTGTTGCCATGCCGGGCAAGGTAGTAGTTTAGAAAACTAGTTTTAGCTTTAGTTTATTTTATTTCGAACTTTATTCTTAATTTTTAAACTTAAAGATTTAAACTTAACATTTGATTTGGGTTTCAAGATTATGGGTAGTTAAAACCATCGGCATTTTCTGGTCTCCCCTCCCATAACTTAAGGGTTTAAGGGTCCCCTTTCTAAAAACAGGCTTTCTTTCTGTTTGTTTTACAACATGCAATCAAGCATTTATTTTGAGATCACCAAGGTCCTGTAGCATAATTACAGAAGCACAGACTTCGATGGTAGGGCCCCGATTATTGCTAGCTTGACTCAATGTGAATAAGTAGATTTGATCTTGTGCAAGATACCTTGAAACATAATCTTAAATTAGACTAAGCTTGAAATTTTCTAACTTAGAGGTGTTTACACCAAAGAACATTTTCTAATCGAAATTGTAAGTGTGAATTTTACTTTTAAATTCGTTGCCGATAATTTTTTTATGTAAAAATTACTTGTGTGCTTTTATTCAAAGCTAATTTGTAGACTAGTTGCCCTGTAAAGTGTTTCTTTCCCCTGTTTATTAAAACGTAGAGTTTTAAACTCAGTAGCCTCTAGAGAGATTTAATTTGCTAGTGTTTTAACTAAAAACAACTCTTTTTATTTAAAGCCTAAGGTTAGCAATTAAACCACCCACCTGGTGGCAATGAACCAAAAACGATTAGATAGTACTAAAACTTCAGATAGGACATAGACGCTCCGTTCCTAACCCTGCAGTAGTGACTGCCATGCTTGTTTATACTCCGCAAAAGTAAAAACGGCCACCCGAAGTACTTCTAACTTTCCCGAGACCACACCAGATGTCGGTGCAGAACAGTAGGCACCTCAAGGACCTGTGAGCACCGCTACACTAAATTGAAGATTGAACTTTTCCACAACGATCACCGGGAACAAAACATTTTTACTCCACTCTAATGATTTTATATTTACAATAAACCATCATGGAAATAAGCCGTTTTTACCGAAGCCACATACGAAGATGCCATAATTCTGTACATATGTATATTTTCTATTTTGCATAAAGAACATAGCTTAGTGAGTGTAAATAGGAAAAGGGTGTTGCTAACTGACCAGCCCTTTTCACATATCCATGTTCTTTTTAGTTTATAAGCTTTCAATTTTGAATTTGAAGTTTAAATCTCCGTTTCACAACGTTACATAGGCGCCGATGTTTACCGAGTGCAAGTGCCATATTTTCACTTCAACTAAGAATTACCTTCTTCTTTTTTGGTATTATATCATTTATATGCATTTTAGCATTATTATATTCAAACCTTTTGCATTTATGACTTTATTATTATAAAACTCATGGTTACTCTACCTCGGTGTCCAATTTTTATTGCTGCTTCAATTGTATTACCATATGCGATTTATATTACCGCATACAAATTCTACCTCAAGAGTTGTAGTGACTCCTCCGAATTCAAATTGCTCCTCCACCAATCAGAGCTTTGGATTCATTCTCCTGTAGGCTCTCAGCCAATCAAGAGGGCCGTAGCCAGGGTAGTTCTCCTACGCATCCAATCTAGGGCAAGTTGGAGCCATTTGCAACCCATAAAAACAAAGGTTCATCGTGAGCATAGCTGAGACAGTAGGCCAACAACGTCACTATGCTCGTCAGGAGAGCACAATGTCTTCCACTGCAGCACACGATTATCATGCCGGGCAGTAATGTAGTAGACTAGTAACTTCAAAATTAAATCTTTAGGCCTACAATTCTAAATTTTTAGTCTATTTTTAAATCGATTGACTTTTGTAACATTATGGGGACATTAAGCCTTCAGCACACTTGGTTCTTCGTCTCGCGATAATTTTAAGGGTTATCCACGAGTTCCTTCCAAAAACCAGGGAGTCGAAGTGTTATGTTTCGGTTATGGTTCGGCTTTTTTTTAATTTTTATTTCGGTTCGGTTTCGGTTGAGTTCGAACCGTTTTAATTTTTGTGATTTAATCAGTTAAAACTGATTATGGTTTAACCGGTTTTACTCGGTTACGGTTTTAACCGGTTAAAATACTGAACTTTTCATAATCATTTACTCGAACAACTAATAACGAAAAATTAAGTTTGGCAATAGTTTACAAATTTGCGAAACTTTTTAGTTGTTTTTTAGTTGCAAAATTTGCAAGGCTTTTTAGCTGCCTAGTTTTCAGATTCGTAACGCTTACAAATTTAATATCAAAGTCAATAGCATATTTTTTTTAATATCAGACTGCCACTTGTTCAGGGCCATAAAAGTTTACTCATTTTAACCAAGGTTTACATTGTAGGTTACCCAACTAAAGTAGTTTAATAAAACGAAAAAAAATTAATAATTGTTTCAGAGCGCTTCCTACCGAAGCATGGCAAGGCACTACAGTATCAGAAATTGATTAAAGTTAATTGCTTAACGGTCCCCCAGCGTTAGTAGTTTCCACTCTACCTTTCTTTTACATACAGGCCTAGTACGGTGGAGGACGGTGTCTTGGCTTTTGCTCCACCCCCCCCCCCACCCTGCTCACGGACAGTACTAAATGCAAGTACATTTGCTATGACCTGAAAGGATCATGATGATAGCAAAGTTAAGTGTTACCAATAAAAATATTACCCATACAAAAATCTGATAACAACTTTGACTACTACTTCAGTGCATGTCAGATATAATTGTACCGTGCAAACAACGCCTGTTCATGCGGCATGTGGCATTGCTGCCTGGCTAGAGGCTTAGTCTTTTATGATTTCATTAATGAACAACATGAAAGAATCCGTGGCGCGGAATAATTGCACATTCGTTATTGAAACTTTGAATAATTACTGTTGGTAAATCTACATCCGCGATTACAGGATAGAGTATTGACAAAAACAACGATGATCAGGGAGTCTAGGTTTCAGCTGTAGCAAAATTTAAATTCTGCAGACAAAAAGACTAAAATTGCAGGGCCGGCACCTGCTTAATTTTAGTTTTTATTGCCTAACCGAAAATATACATTACCTGTTTTACATTAGCAGATTTCCCCTATGAGCTATTGAATCCCCTAGAACTTGACGGTTGTCTTCCCTGCCGGGCTCGTACCTTACCGCGCATGCGTCGGGCTGCTTATATAAACCCCAGCGCAGCGGTAGCCGACATCATTTCTCCTCCTACCAGAACCGAGCTCGTGGTGGGAAGGCTTGGGTGGGAGTAAAGGTAATGTATATTTTCGGTTAGACAATAAAAACTAAAATTAGGCAGGTGCAGACCCTGCAATTTTAGTCTTTTTACAGCCGACAAGAATATACATTACCTGTTTTACATTAGCAGACTTTGTAACCCGGAGGGGGGCTAGGTTCATAATGTTCCCGGCTGTCGGAGGCCAGATTCCCGCGGTACGAGACGGCAACCCCCAGGCACAATACAGCCTGATGAAGACCAATATGCAGACCCAACCAGTTTCACTCGGGGCGGAGGCGCCCGTTAGGACGGAGGCAGTAGTTAGAGCGGAGGTGCAAACTGCACCATTCTCGTCCGAAAGAGTGAGATTGGGGATGTGGCAAAGCTAAGAGTTATTTAGGTATTTTCAGTATGGTTATAGAACGTCATCGCATGCAGAGGTCAATTCATACGGGGGGCAAGGTACATAGATCAAAAAATGTAATATATGAAGCCTCTTAACCTTACCGGAGGCGGAGGACACAAGCGACGGTACGGAGGAAGTAGAAGGACGGTCTTGTAGAGACATATGCGGAAGCAGTTGATGGCCGAGCCCAACCAATGGGCCAGGGGTAGGTCAGAGTGGTGTCGTGATGCAGGACAGAGCAAAGAACACAGCAGGAGTCCAGAGAATCCGGGAGAAGCTTCGGTGGAAACTGAGGTATTGGAGAACGTCGGAGGAAGGTGTCCGGTAGATGCGGAGGCTAAAGCAGGAAGTTCACCCCCTTTTTTTTTTGAGTATGACCGGAGGGAGAGACGCCTCCGTAGCAAATGTGTGTGACGTCGGTATTGTCGTCGGTGGTGGTGTTCCGTCTGTTTCTGATCTCCCTTCGTTCATCTGCATCATTTTTATTTTTGGAGAAAGGGGCCATGGAATGCGATAGGAGATGAAAAGGCTCTTGCAGAACGTCCGGCCCGGACGCGCACTGGGAACTGATACCGGTGGATCGCCTGTTAAAGGGGTGGAACGGAGTGGGCCAGAGGTAACGTCGGCGAGAGGAATGCGCACGAGATCCCTGAGGGTGACACAAGCGGACTTCTCGCCAAAGGGAGGGCTTGTTCGGAAAACTTGCAGAAAAGGAAGGGTGTCTTAGTCCGGAGTAAGTCTAAAGCCAAAGGCTACCCCCGTCGTCTTGGAGCGGCAAGGGGAACAGGGCAAGTCGCCGTCCGCTGATTTTACATTGGGGTGGATGCCATGAAAATCCGGAAGGAAGGATGGCGCATCATCAAATTGCCATATGGAGTAACTGGAGAAGCCAGGCAATGGAGGGTTTCGTTTTGATTTTTGCCAAAGAGAGGCCGGTAATGGTTTGACGGCGACTGGTGGTACCGAGGAGTCTGTCGGAGGCACAGGGAGCGGTGGTGAAGAAGCGGAGTGCACTGAAGATAAAATTAGTTTTAAGCTAGATGAAACAGAAGAAGGCTGCTTGTTCGGTGGTGCAGGAGGAAGGATTTGTGATGTGGAGGAAACGGAGGTTCCGTCGGTTGATACCAGAGGTGGAAGCGGAGGGGTGAACGCCTCGTTTGGTTCTACCAGAATGGTGGGAGCCGTCGAAGAAGGGTCCCGATACGGTGATTGAAGCGGCGAGGGAGCGGCGCGGTGGGCGGAGGATGGAGATGGTGTTGAAGTGGTAGTCCTTGTAGTTGTTGGTGACAGGGGGAGTGCCGAGAGCGGTGGGAGCATTATGAGGGTGACGCATCCGTGATTTTGCGCAATAATATGCCCTCCACGGCGGTGAGGATGGGATAGGCGACACCCAGTTGGAATGGACTCGGAGCAAGGCGTAGTTCAGGCGCTGGAAGTAACATTTCCTGTTGACGACTTCTAGTTCATTTGTCAGGGCATCATTAGTAGCGCGGAGGGCGGCGTTTTCGGCTTGGAGCGCTTCCAAGGTAGTTGCAGATTGGCGGAGGGCAGGTAAGTCTGCCAGGGAGTTGCGGAGGGTCGCGTAATCGTTAGCGAATTGTTGCGTGAACTGCAAGACGAAGTCGACGTTAAAGTTTAAATTTTCCAGTTCTCTGGCCGAAAGGTGAAGACCTCTCGTTAAGGCTTCACGGAGCACAGTTCCGGAGGGAAACGGGGCGAGGGGAGGTCCGACTTGAAGTGCATCGTCCTGTGGAGGCGGAAGATGAGGAGCCTGTTGACGGGGAGGTGAAGCAATTGGTAACTTGGAGGTCGATACAGGAACCTGTAGACGGAGGGACGGGGCAAAGTGTTGTCGGGCCAGCTTGATCCGGACGGAGGAATGGGTTGGAACACTTGTCTTTTTTAGGATGCTGACAGGAGGGCAGAGACCGGAAGGCCCAGGGATGGCCGGAATTTTGTTGGTATGTGAATGCGGAAATGAAACGGTGTGTCGGACACAGGTTGTTGTGAGGACCGGAGGGATGGTAACCTCTGTTCCTGCAGTGGAGGAGGAAGATGATGACACCGAAGTAGTTGTTGCGGTGGCTGAAGGCGAATCCGTCTTGCTTCGATTGGGAGGAGGTACGGAGGAACCACCAGGTTGTGATGTTGGCGATGCCGGGACCGAACGTTTTCGCGAGGATGATGCCCGTACCTATTTGGGAGATCCCGAAGCTTTGTTAGCAGGCAGGGTCCGTTGTTCTGTCGAGGATGCGGCAGCTGCGGCCTTCTGACGCCGGGCCCTATCAGCCCTTTGCTTGGAGAGTAGATGGTGCTTCCTGATGAGTGACCAACACGTTGGAGATGTTGACACACAGACCTTGCACTTGTACTGTAGTCCGTCACAGAGGCGATGGCGCTGACAGCACGGATGTGAATCAGTTCTAGGTTTAGATGACAGTTGCGTAAATCCCGGACATTTACAGGCAATTGGTGATGGAATATTGACTTATTCTCGCTGAAGAAAAGGTGACGGTGGTGGAGTGTGATCGGAGGCCTCGGAAGATGACAGGTCCGCCATGGCTGATCTGCAAAGTGCGGAGAGACGATGGTTGGAAAGCGGCGGTTGAGTTTGAAAATCGTAACAGTCGCATGGGCATAAAGTGGCTCCCTCTGGCGGCACAGTGAGGAGTGAGAGACTGATAGAAACTCCCGTTTGGCGGAGAATGAAGCAGGTGCAAGGTGGGGTGGGAGATGCGGCCGGAAGTGGTCGGGGGGACCACGTGTGTCCTGAAATGTTTGCCGGCTGAAGGCTCGTGGTGGTAGTTACTAACGCGAAGGCGAGGGAGGAAGAGAGATGTCGTCCGTGCAAGAGGGACCTGGAAAGGTCCCGGTAGGAACGGACGATGTGTTGGAAGTAGGAGGCAATCTGGCCGGTAGTCGTGTAATGCCGGGAACCCTTGTCGGATGATGGCGAATGGAGCGAGGTGGGCATGGATACAGGCAGAGGAAGTCAGGTGAGGCGGGGCGGAGGATGGTGTAGTTGACATCTGAGTAAATGGATTCGCTGTCAGGTCAGCGGAGGCTCGCGAGACCGAAGGCAAGGCGGAAGTGGCTTCGTCCAAGGAGTAAGACCTCTGGAAGGACGGAAAAGAGACAGGAAGTCGAATGCATTTCGGTGGTTGGAAGACGGGTGACAGAGGACCGTCGGTCCCTAAAGGAACCGTAGTGACGGGAGACGGTAGAAGCTGAGGAGGAAGCTGGGAGGCATGTGGAATCGACTTGATGGCATGCTGGCACGAAAGGGAAGCAGTGAACCGTCCTCCAAACTTACGGAAGGCTCCTCTGTGCTTAATCGATGGAAAGACGGAGGTGAGGCCCTGAGAGGGGACGGACTGAGGTTGTCGTGGCTTAGCAAGAGGGAAGTCTGTCCTACAGGTGTACGGCCATGATGACGAGCACAAGCCTGGGAGAGGCGAACATGGTTAGGCCTATCTTGTTGCGGCGGAGAGGATGGTACGAATCCGGTGAAGGCGGAAGGAAAAGTCAAGACGGATGACGGACTGTGTGAGGAAGAGGCATCGTACTGGGATAAAGGGCCTGCAGAGGAGTGTTGCCGAGCATTCCCCGGGACCGAAAAGGAGGACGAAGGAAAGTCATGTGGCGACCGGGGTTCGGTGGAAGCGAAAGAATCCTGGGAGTGCGGAGGGCCAACTTGTGGCAGACGCGGAGGTAAGGAACCCGGTGAGTTTCGGCCCAGAATGGCCCTGGGAATGTCCATGCTTGAAGAAGCGGAGGAAAGGTAAACCTCAACAGATGGTATGCGGAAGGTAGACAGCCGGTGACCTCCACTGAGTCGGTCGGTAAGCGGAGGGTGAAAGACGGAGGTAAGGGCCTACCACGGAGGGTGGCGAAGACCTTCGGGGGAGCTCGAGAGCGAACGCACGCGGCGAACGCCTTAGGAGAAATGCTGTTGGCTACCGCTGCACTGGGGTTTATATAAGCAGCCCGACGCATGCGCGGTAAGGTACGAGCCCGGCAGGGAAGGTAACTTTCAAGTTCTAGGGGATTCAATAGCTCAAAGGGGAAATCTGCTAATGTAAAACAGGTAATGTAAATTTTCGTCGGCTATAAAAAAAACTCGTTTTCTGCGAAGTTCCTTGCGGCTTAATTTTCTTATTTTCTGCAGCAAATGACTTAAATCTCGAGATTAAACGTGTTGATTAGGCGCTTCTTTTGCAGTTTTTGTCATGCATGTTGCGGGAAAAAGTGAGAGCACGCGGCAAATGGAAGCATTTTAGCTGAGGAAGTGTATTATTATCAAAAATCTGCGTCATTCTACGAAAGTGAACAACAGTGAAGAAAGTGAAACCGTCATTCTGCGGTTTATCAAAAACCGCATCCAAAAATTTGTCCGGTCAGAGATAATTTCCGTTTACTAAATGTAATGTATCTAGACACTAGTGTCGCCGCCAAGTAACAGTCGGTCATCCCATTGTAGACATCCGATTGTTAAAAAATTTATTGTTAATGATAAAAACGCGGCCTCACTAGCAGACGTGTCTGTTAACTGTAAGCAACTAAAAGCATGTTTTGGCATGTTGAGGATACATCCCAAGTGACATACATCTTTCAAATTGTGGTATATCCCTTACATATAAAAAAAATAGAAGTGGTAGGATGAGAGTCCACCATTTATAGAGAAAGATGAATCAATAACATCGTTATCATGATACTGTCTGGTTAGCTAGCAGTTAGCTAGCTAGTAACGTTTTTCCCCATGTTAAATCCCATAAACTTATTGCAGTTGTCTAGCGAAAAATTAGAAAGGCCACCATGGCTGAAAGTTTACACACAAACGAATGGTGATCTGAATATTGTAGTTTTGTTGGTTCGAAGCTTGTAGGGGTCAGAACAAGTGCACGGGAGGATTTTGAAAATCACAAACCAAGGAATTTAAATTTTGTTTCTCTTTCATGATGCAACCAAAGAAAACACCTTGAACAATCAAACATGGTCCTCATATTTATTGTAAAAGCCTGTAAGAACTAAAAGCTGAACTGCAACGAAGGGCAAAATAATGACAAAATGTAAACGAAGAAAAAATTCTGAATTTGGCTGATGTTAACAGCTAATGATTTACAAAAAAGAAAATTTGAAAGAAAAAAGGTACAGACACATGTAAGACACAAAACAGCCCTAAGTTACAGGTGTCTATTAAGCTTGGGCAGAGCAATTGAAAGGGATGCGCTGATTGAGGAGCGAAACAAACGAAAATCATCGTTTGTCACTAAGTGTACGCAAAATTGGAATTGAAGAAACTTAGCATGTTTCACTTACACTACACCACTTACACCACTTAAACTAAACCAAACCGTGGCAATTTGGCTGATGTAAAGGGCTAAACGGACAATGACAAATGTGAAAATAATCAATCAATTAGAAAATTCGTAGACATAAAATTCTACGGGAAAAAAGGTAGAGATCAAGAAAAGACAGTGTGACCTTTTGTCCATTCACAGTCCTATGAAAGTTATATCCACCCAAAACCAAAAACTAGTATAAGAGAAGCCGCCAAGTTTCCTAAAAGGGTTGGCCTTTGAAGGTAGTGTTTAATCAACCTGGGAAAGGCTGCGAAAGTTAATCCTGTAAGCCAAGTTAATCGCACTGAATAATACTTTGGATGTTAAACGAAAATTTGAAGATTGCTATCGTGAATAGCAATGTTCTAGTTATCGTTTAACTTTCGAACTATTAGTCAGTGCGATTACTTCGCTAATAGGATTAACCGTGGCAGCTTTTCCCTGGTTGATGATATCATTATCCTTCAAAGGCCTACACTTTGTGGAAACCATAATCACAGAAAAAACGCACAACCAAAAGGACAAGTTTTTAACAGTAGTAAACTTAGAAACTTGGTAGCATCTCTCACACAAATTATGGTTTTGGGTGGATTTCATTTACTAAGAACCATTCATGTAAATTTCGTAGCGAGTACTGTGCAAGTTCAGGCGTCAAGAAATGTTGTAACACTATTTTAGTACTTTGATTTTTGAGAGAAAAGATCGACCCTTTGTGGACATGCGCGTTGTTAGTTTTATTCTTGTTCAATGTAAATCTGCCTGTTGGAACCTGAATAGTTGTTACTATACAACTGGAAGTTGAAGTAAGTGGTTTAACTAACTTAAATTAAGCATCTTACAGTTTTCACTTTGTTTTTATTTAGCGTTAACAAAGACACCTAAAGCTAGTTATTTGCTGAATGAATCTTTGGTTTCAGCTTTTAATTGTCATAGTACGCAGGAGTCCCCAAACCAATGAGAGACCTAGCTTGGTCCAAGCGCGGCCAGACAGAAATGTTAGTACATTGGTAACCTTGCCACGGCTGCCTTAGCAACAGTCATGTAAATCGAAGTACCATAAAATTCACAAGATGAAAGCCTAAGCTAGAATTGAACGATGGTAAGAACGTGTAGGTTATAAGCTTCTTTAAAAAATAAACCTATTGCCAATTAGGTTAACACTCATCTTCACCAAGTTAAGATATTAGATCATTTAAAACCGATCTAATGAATAAATGATCTAATAAATGATGTAATAAATGATCTAATGAATAAATGATCTAATATCTTAACTTGGTGAAGATGAGTGTTAATCAAGTTGGACAAAAAGTCTCGGAAAATATTGTAATTTTTCACCGTAAAGAACTCCATCATTTGTTTATTGCCAATTAATATAACCACCTGACAATGAAAGTAAACACAGATCTACAACACCTATCAGTTCTACAACATGAAAACCCAAAGGCACAAGATCAAGACACACGCTAGTGTGTCGCCCGCCAAGATAAAACGATAACATCCAGATAATATATATATATATATGAGCATGGCGACCACTAGACACGTTGTGTCTTTACAACAAAGGGAGTTTGGCTGTTTTCAGCCATGTGAGGATAAATAACACTGGGACAGAAAATGCTGAAACTCGTTGGATCAGAAGACTTTGGTCGCCTGACAACATAAACGTCACTATTAATGACACAGCTTACCGTTTTCTTGTTGAAAAAACGACTTGAATAACGTTGATATTTGCCTAATTACTTACTACTTACTACTGGTAAGGCTTTTTTTGTATCACGAAATTCTTCCATGCGGTGAATAAAGCTGGTTCTTAGCTCATTTTATAGGTATTGCTACGGAGATGTGCCCTTTTTGTACGAACCTTTCTAATTGGTCAAGTGGTTCAGGGGTTAGGAAGCTCCAAATGACCAAATTGATTGTTTTAAACATTGTTATTATGCAACAATGCCAAACTGAACATTAAATAAATCCGTTCTTCTTCATTATGAAATGCTATCATATAAAAAAGGTGACTGCTGTCCTCAAAATGTAACGAACGCCAACAAAAAAAAGGAAATGGACCAGAAAACTAGATTGGTGTTTCCATCGTATAATTATTAAGAAAAACAAATGGATTTCATCAATTTCGACCAAAAACAGCTGATATCTACCCCAAAACAAAACTTATTAAGGATTCCCGCCAAGCTTTTTGGCCGTGTGAAGTCGTGATATCAAACGCCAAGCTCTTAAGCTAATCCCCCGACTAAGACTTCAAACGTTAAATGGAATAATTGAAAATTGCGCAGTAAGCAATTTTCATATATTTCATTTAACCTTCTAACTATTACTCGGTGGGATTAGCTTGGCGAAAGAGCTTGGCGTTTGATATCATGACTTCACACGGACGAAAAGCTTGGCCGGAATCCTTAACAAGTTTTGTTTTGGGGTAGATAAGCTGCTTACCGAAGCAGTCAATACCAAAAAAAAAACAGATAAAGTACTGGGGTTAATGACTTATGCACCCAAAACCGAAACTGGTAGAGAAGCCGCCAAGTTTCCAAAAAGGGTCGGCCTTTGAAAGTAGTGATAGCATTCAACCAGGGAAAGGCCGCCAAGGTTAAGCCAAGTTAATCGCACCTACTAATAGTTCAAAAGTTAAATGAAAACTAGAAGATTGTTATTAGTGGCGGTAGCAATCTTCAAGTTTTCATTTAACGTCCAAAGTATCATTCGGCACGATTAACTTGGCTAATAGGATTAACCTTGGCGGCCTTTCCCCGCTACATTATTTCAGGATGATAATTAACAACTTAGCTAAAAAAAATATTACATCTTTTACACACCATAATCAACATGAACACCAGCCACAGTTCCATCCTATCAAGTTTTACTTACCAATGGCATCAGCAGGAGAAGAGTTGTTAGTCGAAACATCATCATTCATTCTTTTCGCGGCTGCCTTAGCTGCAGACTTGCCATCGTCTGGTTTCACAGTATTACATACTTGTTCACCTTTTGGTTGCTTACATTTAGATTCCTAAAAATGTAAGAAACAAATGTAGTGAAAAATTATCAAAATAAAACGAAGTGTAAAAATACATGAAAGCTCCGGAATAAATGCCTAAGTTGGCGTCTAATCAAAGCTGTGTATATCTGAATAGTTTCCGATTGTCACTTGGGGAGCTGCGACTGGCACTAGATGAAAGCTGAGGCTAGGAATTAATGTTTACATTTGAAGCAGTCCATCTGAGACTGCCTTAGCTGCTGTGAAAGCGGTGGGAGGGTAGCCCTCGTCCCTCTGCGCATTTATCTAATTTTAATAAAAATTTAACAAAAATAGTGCATATGTGTATTATAATTCCAAATTTTAAACAGCTGCAATGTAAGTTCTAATTAAGATCCACTGACATAATTGGGCTTAAATGAAAGCAGAAGATGTATGTTTGGCAGTTTATCTACGTTGTAGCACTTTAATTTTTGCGTCGTTTTACAAGTTCCATCTTGAAACTGCTGCAGTAGTCGTTCTAAATCAGATGAAGGGATGTAATTGGGCTGAGATGAAAGATGAGATGTATATTTTTTAAAAAGGGTAATTAAAATGATGTATTTTAATTAGGAGCTAAGCAGTGGCTGTTTACCTACGTTGTAGTGCTTTGATTTTTGTGTAGATTTACTACAAGTTCCATCTTAAACTGATGCAGTACCTGTTCTAAGTGTACTGAAGATCGCATCTCAATCGCTCATCACCAGTGGGCGAAGTGCTCCCACCCCCTACACATTGTCTACACATTGTAACGCTAAATTTTAAAAGTGCGCCAGTGGTCGGCAACTTAACTTCCGGTAAAGCATCGTTCAAATACCCGCACTTCTCCTCTTAGACCGAGACAAGAGCAGCCACGCACGCGGGTATCCCATCGGCCGAGCTCGTGCCCTGTTGATTGGCCAAAAAAACGCAGATTTGAGTCATTTCTGGTTGCCGTCGTAGGCCAACGCAATGCTAATTTCAAACTGAAATGTGCCGACATTAACTTTAAAAAATAATGCTATGCAATACTACGAGTTAATAGCTATAGGAGGTCGTGTTTAAATGCGCCCTAATACCTCAATAAATAAAAAATTCCAACTCGAAGTGAGTTGATAAGCAAATCTAAAATTTGTTATTGGCACTAGCCAACAGCTGTTAGGGCGCGTTTACACAAGACCTTCTCGCTCGCCGAACGCTATTTGCAAGTCAACCGGTATTTATTTACGATTAGTTTCCAGTTTCTACTAAACGAATGCGGCAATACAGAAATTAAATGAATTATAAATAACAATAAGAATAAAGAACAACGTGCAACAGTAATTTCACACTATTTCCAAAATGTGCTATTCTCGCACAAAGCACAGCTCCACAGTTATCAGACGACGGTAGAATAAAATAGCTGCTCGCAGAGAGAATTCAAAATCCAACATGGCGTCCATTTTGGGGTCATCGAATTGAAAACAAACCACCGAATGCCGTCGTTCAGAAATCAGTCCGTCGTTTTGTACTGCAGTAAAAATTTTGTCATAAATCGACGCTGTCACGTTGCACGCATCATATATAGTGCCGCGAGGAAAGAGGAGAATATCTGCATCCGTGTTGTTGCCATGGTTACTACATATAGACAACTCAAAAGCCGCTTTCTCCGGTAAAGGCAGAAGCAGCCGGCAGATGGCAATATTCAATAGCATTTACATTTTGTCGAGTGGAAGGTTACATGTCAACAACAGAGATTGCACATTATCCAAACGAATCCCACATTTCCTTAATAAACATTAAGTAAATTCGAAGGGTTTACAGAAAATCACGCCTCATGGCTTGTGAAAGCCGGATACTACTTTTGCGAAAAAAAGGATCTATTTAACTTTTCTTAGCATGCAACTTTAACAAGTGACATCCAAGTTAATTTAACACAAAATAAATAAATGGCATTTTTATTTATTTTAATGAACCAGCAGCCACAACGGACTACTAAACTGAGTAACCCTATTTCTGCGTGTACAACATACAATGAAGATCGTAGTTCCCATAAAAACATTAGCTAAACAGAAAACATTTAAAAACACGTACTGTTACAGACCAGTAACGAACCTGAATGTAAGTAATATCCAAAGCCTTCCCACGCCATGAGGGGAAGGGGGGGGGGGGGCTTTGTTTATAAATCATGATCTTCCTTACAATGCAAGGTTTAATTCTAGCGCAATTTATTGTGTAGATCATTGTGCAGAGCTTTAAAATCAGAAAGTTGCATGACGAGTGTTGACGAGTTTTCCGATCGCCACTTCCCTCCAAGGGGAGGTAAAAACAACAGCGCTGCTCGTGGACATTTGAGAGGACACTAGAATATAAACTGCGCCAGATCCAAATTTATACATATTTAATAGTAAACTAGCCTAGTTGGTTGCTTCACTATACTGAAACACCAAACTCCCAATTTTTATTATTGCAAAAAAAAGACTAAAAAAAATGCCGTTCTTATTATTCCGCTCAAGACTACTCCAAAAGTAACAAAACCTATTTAAAAAAAAAAGACCGGCGACTTTAAGACACCTTATTTTTTAGAAAAATATGTGTGCAAAACTTTTATTTGCACTCCTCGCTGCAAAACAATTCCGATGTTTAAAATACTTATGAAGCTGAGGAACAACTTGGGGGAATACGCCACCGTTAAGTCTTTAGTATTAATAGACAAGTTTCGACAGCAGTAGCGTTCCCATAAAGCAAGCAGCTATTAACTTGATTTTTTTCTCACTATATTGAAGAATTTTAATTGTTATTAAAAAGAAACGTAACTAACGCTTCCTTGGTTATTTGTTGCCCGATTATTTTCATTTCAATTTCATAACGACACTTTGTACCACGATCGTTAAAAACAATGGCAAAATTATCAGCACCAGCGCACGTGGAGTTTCATATTTGGCCGCCACTTGCCCCGTCGCCGAGGACGATAATTTTGCCAAATCAGTTAGACAGTGATGTGGCGGCATACGCCTCTAATTCGATGCGTCATAGCGAGATTTCATCCAACAATTTAGCAAACCTAGTGTACGTGTACTATTAACATCAAACTGTGTTTACATAGACAGGAATGACATTACTCACAACAAAAAGACGCAAAGATACCACAGCTGATGACCCATTGCAGCTACCTACCACCAGGTCGGCCGTCTACTGAGTTCCCTGCAAAAACTGCCCAGGGGGGTACGTGGGAGAAACAAAACGCCGAGTTTCTAAACGACTCTCGGAGCATATGCAAGCTACAGCCAATACAGACCTGAAGAAAAGTGCCATTGCAGCACACAGTGTTAAGACCCAACACAGCATAGACGGGAAAGCACGAAAGTGCTTCTGCATTCCAACTCTGGAAAAGAAGATCATCTACGAGCACTGGAATCCCTTTCTATTCTACACTGCAAAGAAAACAAATCCCACTGCTAAATGAGCAAGCACCTGCATACCCAAAAATTATGCAGTTTGCCACCCCAGACTTGATACACCAACTCGAAATCCAGTGGAAACCATTCCTTACAACATCACAGGAAGAGGGCACTACCTCCAACAGCTAGTGCTGTTTTTTGGAGCCAAGTCCCACTGAGAAAATCGCTAAATTCAAATTTGTATTTTCCGTTGACGTTTGTAGTTGCTGTTGTGAACAGAACTCTGGGCTTGGCCTTAAGAAGGTGGCAGAAAATTGGCCACTGAAAATTCGCCTGAAATTTACAGACTTTTTGGTGTTGCGTATTTTTGTTGTATTTTCCCCATAAACCAAAGTAAAACGGCAGCAATGTCGATCTATAGGAATGACATTGGGTAGAATGCGTAATAATTGACGCTGACGTTACTGGTGTTGGCTAAACCGGAGGTAAGTTTGTGAGCTTATTGGTGCTTCCTGTCCATACGAAAATGTATGGGTTATATTGAAGGTGTAGGGACCACCACTTTCTACGCTAACTGTTAGCATCACTAAAGGTGGCAGCTTAACGGAAAATTAACGTTTTCACGTTGTTACAGAAAAAAATTCTCATTTTTCTTAAAAGTTCACAGGAGTTTCTTTTTTGGCACTGCACTAGAAGACGCGTCAGGAAAACTGTGCACGTCATTGAAACGGAGCCAAATGGCCTACAAGTTCTCAATCATCGTCATATGTGTTTACGCCCAACCGGAAATTGATCGTTATTTCAATACTGCTCTATGAAGAGCAAAAAAACAAGGACCACTATGGGCAAGCTGCATTCTTTGCAGGCATTGGCTAAGACAAGAGTACCACAAAATTGGTTACACTGTCATCTACATAAAAAAGAGCAGTAAACGGAACTAGAAGAGCAGGAATTAGAAGAGGAGGAACTGACGAGAAGGGTACTGTTGCCGATGCCTTGTAATAATTTCTTTTTGCAAGTAGCCATGTTTAAGGCAGAGAACATTCATTCTGTGCACGGTAGCAAAAAAAAAGGGCGAGCGTTCGGCAGGATGAAGGGTATCGTTGATGTCCTGTAACAATCGGTAACAAACGAAATATTACGTCACATTACTTTATTATACATTTTAAAACTGGCGTATTTTATCAAGTCAGTAGCACAGCCTGATGGTAAGGGCGTCAGCCTACCAATTTGAAGGTTTTGTAGCTAATACTAGGCAGGTATAATTTAACGTACAGCTAACAATAGGCAGCTGTAACTTACGTGTTAATGATATTAATAAACAAAAACGTATCATTAAAGGTTAAAAGTAAGGGGCTAAAAGTCAAAACATGTAAGGAACACGGACAAGCTTTGACTGTTAAGGGTCTAGGTGTCAAATTTGACCAGTAAGACGCTGCTAAGCATTAGACCCTTACTACCCGGTTTTTGACGAACAGCAGTCTGAAATCGTCCTATTAAGACCCATGAGATGATCCAATGATAGTGGGGATGTGGGTTTCCTACTTTGCTTTAGGTTGACATTTTTTTCCCGATTTGGTAATATGGCAGCAATTCCAAGCAAGACAACCTGCTACAAGCGTAAGCGTGTACACCCATTCTGTCTGAGTTACTAAGCCAATAATAAATAGACATAAATCGCTGGAAATAATATTAAGGAAAATAGGAAATTAGCCAGCAGCGAAAATCGTACACTAGAAATAACGTAGTTCAGTAAGCCACCTTTATACACTTACGTTTCATCGGAGTGCAACGGAGAGATTAAGGCGCTATGCAAGTGATCTGGGGACGAATTGGGTGGCCGGTTCGAATCCGGGTCATGCCACTTGGGTCATGCCACTCCGATTCAACGTAAGTGCATAAAGGTGGCTTACTGAACTAGTTATTTCTAGTGTATGATTTTCGCTGTTGGCTAATTTCCAATTTTCCGTACTAAGTCATTAACATGATCACCAGGTATTAAGGGTATAATGCTTAGCAGCGTCTTACTGGCCAAATTTGACACCTAGACCCTTACAGTCAAAGCATGTCTGTGTTCCTTACAGGTTTTGACTTTTAGACCCTTACTTTTAACCTTTAACGATACGTTTTTGTTTATTAATGCGTGTTACTTTGAGAATTGTAATAAATAGGTGTGGTGGTGGATGAGGGGTTGTGTATGTGTGATAACTTATTATTAATTTGTTGTTTGTTTTGTTGCGCCGCCTTTACGCTCGGTAAATAGCTATAGCCTTACTAACCTGGCTATCGCTAATGTTAACAATAGAAACAAATCCTTTAATCTTCAGTCTATGTCATGCAGCTGGCGTTTGCTAAATGGCACTGTTGCATAATAACAATGTTTAAAACAATGTAAAACAATCAATCTGTTCGTTTAGAGCTCCGTAACCACTTGACCAATTAGAAAAGGCCTTATGGAAAGGGCACATCTACGGAGCAACACCTGTAAAATGAGCTAAGAACCAGCTTTACAGGACAAATAGTTTGACCTGTAGAGAGGACAGACGAAAGGTACATCCCCAGAACAAGACCAAGACCAAGAACAAGAAGTAGTCTATTTGGCCCCTCTCTGTATCTTGGGTTTGGCTGGACTGAATTTCACAATTTTTGGACTGCAGACAGGCCTTGACTAGTCAAGGTTAGATTCCAAATTTGGTTTAAAACTTTTTAATTTTGACGGAGTTATGAGCTCTCAAAGTTGAAAGTTTAACACAGAGATCCTAGGTCGACCCTTACTAATTCGTATGTGGTAACAAAACGACTCTTCTGTACTTTATACGAACTACACTGGCGGTGCAAAAGGAGTCAAATTAAGTATAAATTATTAAGGTGATACATCACCTTCGTTTGTGATCTAAGGTTTATGTTTTCTTTATTTTTTATTTTGCTCCAAGAAAAATAAATATGAAAAACCTTACCCAGGGAATCTATCCGCCTGCCTAGGGAAATTCGGGCAAAAAAACTGATCTCACCTAATAAAACAGAACCGACCTACTGCGTTAAAAATTGTTCCCCAGTAAACCTATCGATCCTGCCTGGGCAAGTAAACTGATGTCACCTAACAAAAAGGCTTTTCAACGCTTTTCTGCAAACAGCAGTTGCAGTGCAAAAATACTCAAATTAAGGGAAAATGAATTAATTCAGACAGTGATGTCCTGCGATCCCAAGGGATACAAGGACTGAGTAAAATCGGCTGCTCTATTTCACCCTATCGCGTTAAAAATTGTTCCATAGTGAAAACTATCATTCCTGCCTGGTGAAATTCGGGCAAGGAAAGTGATCTCGCCTAAGAAAATGGCTTTTCTGTACTTTTCTACGAACTGCACTGGCGGTGCAAAATGAGTCAAATGAAGTACTACTAATACACATCACCTTCGTTTGTGAGCTAAGGTTATAAAATATTGTATTTACGTTTTCAGTAAGTAAATAATTTTTATTAATGAGACGAGTTGTCTAGTGACGCCGTGGGATACAAAAGGCACTGCATAATTTCGTAGGAGCCCATTAAAACGGCATACATTTGACCAACCTCTACTAAATTATCTGCCGATTTAGACAGTACTGTCCTGGGATGCCCAATGATACATAATGCCCTGATATGCGTCATTTCGTGGAAACCAGATAGAACTTTATACTGGGTAACTCCAGTTATTAAATAGTGTGTGCGCGTGCGTGCGTGCGTGTGTGTGAGTGAGTGTGAGAGAGAGAAGAGAGAGAGAGAATAGGGAAAGAAGAGAAAGAGAGAGAGAGAGAACTCATGAAAAGTCGTCATGTAACTTTCTTATTTTAAAGCTTTTATTATGTGCACGACACATTACGTTAGAATTAAAACTTGCATCCAATTGGAGAGTGAAAAGTCATTCTAAGAAATCTAATCAAACCTAAACCACCAGATAGAACACTGTTCGACTTGAATTTTCGAATTTTTGTTTACAAATAGTCATGTGAGAACTTATTTTTCCTCCGTGATGTGCGTTATTTTCTGAGGAAGGAGAATGAATGATTTTTTTCTCCGAAAATTCAAGTCGAACAATGAACTGTGTTCTACCTGGTGGTTTAGGTGTGTTAGATTTCTTAAAATGACTTTTCAAAACCACTGTATTTGTGATACAAGGCAGACGACGGTGGCCAATTGGAGCGTTGGTGTTTGGTGGATTTGGAGCTTGACCAAACGACTACTCGACAGTTGTCAAAGTCGGTCGAGTCCAATGGGCGAAAGGATAAAGAATAACAAAGGTGTCGTCCATTCGGTTGTAGCAGAAATAGTGACGAGGGGTGATGTTAATGAAAGCGCTATCAATAGTGTTTGACCTAAACACGGCTGCGTAGGTGATGAATAGTAGGGTGGGCCGAAAATAGTTTTTTGCTTTTTTTGAATTTTCACACCACGCTAGTGCTTAAACTTGACCAAATAGTCTCACTAGTACGCCAAAAATGTTTCATTGCAAACAAACAATATTTAGGAATCCCGCCAGTGCCATCTGGAAAGGGCGTATTGGATTTTAGTGAAAAAAAAAAAATCAGTTTTCAATCCATATTTCGCTTTTGTTTTGATTATTTATGTCAGGCTAGTGCTAAAACGTAGCAAAATAATACTACCAGTAAGCAAATAAAATTTAATTGCAATTGGAAATTATTTAGGTCTCCCACCGACAAGATTTATAAAGAAAACAGCGAATTTTAGTGAAAAAAAGCAAGTTTTCAGGTGCTTTCATTCGATATCACGCTCTTGTTTTGTATACTTACACCAGGTTAGTACTAAAACATTGAAAAATAGTAGTACCAGTTAGCCTGTAAAATTTAATTAAGATTGGACAATATTTAGGTCTCCCGTCTATTAGATCTACAAAGGGAATAATGGATTTCAGGGAAAAAAAAGTAAATTTTCAGGTGTTTTCGGTTCATATCTCGCTCTTGTTTTGCAAATTTATACCACCAGTAAAACGTTGTAAAACAGTACTACCAGTAAGCCTGTAAAATTTAATTACGATTGGACAATATTTAGGCCTCGCACCAGTGAATAGTAGATTCCTCTATCTAATAATTTTACGAATTATAATTATTTAAACTTTATAAATTGTTTATTCACGTATCTTTACTAAGAATTACATCCTAATACCCTCCCCAATCAACCTTAGTCCAAGGGTAAACTCTTTGCTATGAATATTGTATGGTAGTTGGGTCAAGAAATCCCTTTTCGATTCCAGTTTGGAGATTTTTCCTGTTTCCAGTGTTGTTCGGTGTGTAGCAGTCTCTGATCTTATGCCCACACTCGGACTCGGATACCACAGTGCCCAGTTTTACTGTACTCTTCTGTTTGTGTTTGGCAAGATAGCTCTAGGATTTCAAGTTCTATTGGGATATATCCAATCAATAAACGTGATATTTCTGGTCTTGATGTGCATTGTGGAACGAGGTTCTGTGACCAAACACAAACTTCAGTTTATCAAGTTGATGTAGTCCTCCGCCGTAGGATTCAGTTCTGGAATTCTGAAGATTCGAGTAATGCTTTGACACTGAATTCTCGCTTGCTTTTAGTATTCTACAGAGTGCTAGTTTTTGTCTATGATGTTGTTAGTCATTGAACATGCCAGAAGTTCTAGTGATATCCAAAGTAACCTTTCCTCTTTATGACAGGATCAAGTATCTTCTTCAAATCATCTTGCAAGTAGCACGAACTTATAAACCTGCTCAACGGAAGTCTTGCTCCTTGTTGACAGTTTGGATTATGTTTGATGTCAAACCATGTGGGTACATACACCTTTACCACAAAAATGACTAACTCTCTTGAGATTCTGTGACAGATTAGTAGTGCCAATGTACAGACGAAGGATCCGATTAGCAGCTGTACGCCATTGCGAATGGTTCAGTTTTCATGGTTGTTTGTAATAAACAGGCACGGTTACTTTGGGCATCCTGTGAGTCTCTCAAATGGCAAACAAAATCTATAAAACAACTTGCACTCAGTAGAATACTTAAGGGAAGCGAGAATTCAGTGTCAAAGCATTACTCGAACCTTCAAATTCCAGAACTGAATCCTAAAACTATGGAATTCATGTTCAATTATAAACCTCCTTTCACAATGCACATCAAGACTGGAAATATCACGTATTTAGATTGGATATATCACAATAGAAGTTGAAATCCTAGAGTTACCTTGCCATACACAAGCAGTAGAGAACAATAAGACTGGTCACTGAGGTATCCAAACATGTGGGCATAAGATCAGAGATGGATACATACGGACAACACTGGACAACAGGAAAAAATGCCCAAACCAGAATCAAAAAGGAATTTCATGAGCTATGACCCAACTTCAATATTTATAGCTAAGTATGAATAAATAATTTATTGAACATAATTTATTATCATTCATTAAGTTATTAGACAGAGGGATCTACTATGTATGCATGGATGGGAGACCTAAATATTGTCCGTTCGTTATTTAATTTTACAGGCTTACTGTTTTTCAACATTTTACTGCTAGCCTAGTATGAATAATCAAAACAAAAGCGAGATATGGACCAAAAGCACCTGAAAACTTGCTTTTTTTTTCACTAAAATCCACTATTCCCTTTATCTTCTAGGTGGAAAACCTAAATATTGTCCAATCGTAACAAAATTTTGCAGGTTTACTGGTACTGTTGTTTTTCAACGTTTTAGTGCTAGCCTGGTATAATACGCAAAACAAGAGCGAGATATGTACCGAAAGCATCTGAAAAATTGCTTTTTTTTTACACTAAAATCCACTATTCCCTTCGTAACCTCCCTCTAATGCGCATGTGCGAGCGGACGCCCACATATATAAAGCGGACTCGGTAGTGTTGGGCGGTATAAGGTTCTCACGGTGCACGGTAAATACAGCGCATTGTTAAAATACCGGTATTGTTTTAATATGAAAAAAGGCGCTAAACTTATAACAATAGTTCAGTCAGTCCTTGTGTTTTAGGACTCAAACCAGTGTAATAATCAGTAAGATATCAACAATGGTAAAATTGGAATTCTAAACAATGCACAAACATGAAGCCAAATTTGTGTGACTTTGATGCTACAGCCAGAGTTAAAGGGCAATTACATCCATTTTGACATGCATGTTTGACTTTTGGATCACTAACACAATAACCAAACACAAGAATTGCGGTAAGAATACGTTACTTACATCCGATATAACAATTTAATTACTGCATCACCAAACACGACACGGAGATCGCCATTGTTTTGCTGGAACGCTCAGAAATTAATGCCGGCAGATGTCACTTTTCGATTTCGACACGCAGCCGATTGAGATAGCAGTATTGACTGTGAGGAGCTCAAGCGTCTGACGGCCTTAGCTAGCCAGCAGGTTAGTGGCCACCTAAGGCCGTCAGACACTTGAGCTCCTCACAGTCAATACGGCTATCTCAATCGGCTGCGAGTCGAAATCGAAGAGATCCGTCTGTCGTTATTAATTTCTGTGCGTTCCAGCAATACAATGGCGACCTCCGTGTCGTGTTTTGGTGATGCAGTAATTAAATTGTTATATCGGACGTAAGTAACATATTCTTACCGCAATTCTTGTGTTTAGTTATTGTGAAAGTGATCCAAAAGTCAAACGTACATGTCAAAATGGATGTAATTGCCCTTTAAAAACCAACAGAAAAATAAAGTTGAGTTCAAAGTTCAGTAGCCTACTTGGTGATTATTTTTTATGTGTATTTTTTTTAGAGGGGAATAGGGGCTACATAAATGAAATTGACGATTCCATTTCCAACCTTAATTAGTTTGATTATGCTACTTAAAAAAATACCGTTGGTACCGGAGGTACCGAAGGAAATACGGCCAAATTTTAAGAACCGTTAAATACCGAATACCACGGTACCTAGGCTGGTACCAGCACCGTCACAAATATTTTGGGTACCGCCCAACACTAGCGGACCATACTTCACTTTTCTTCCTCTCAGGAGCATTGGTCCCATAGAACGGATGCAGGGAGAGTAGAGGTAATGTATAATTTCGTATAGGCAATAAAAACTGAAATCAACCAGGCCCCAGACCTGGTATTTTAGACTTTTTATAGCCGACGAAGATATACATTACCTATTTTTCATCAGCAGACTTCGTCAAGAATGGCGGTGGGCCAAGGCTAACGCTACCCATGTTACGAGCCGGCGGCCCAAAGGAACGTATCCTGGGACGACTGCCATAGTGCCTATGGTGACTACAAGACATAAGGCAGACCGAAGACACTTGGAGGATGGACAGGCCTGGACTGAGTCATAAAGCAGCAATGCAGTCCGATCCGCAATCAGCACAAAACAGATTATTGGTAGGATTGGCAAGAAATGGCAGTTGTCACCCTGGGCAAGGGAAATGAGATACCTCGTCATGGCGAAAATCTCATTACCCTAATTCCATGGAAAGGAAGGCCGTAGGCCCATACAGTAATGGTGGAAAATGCAGATGACGGGACTGGTGAAGGGAACCAGAAGGGGTAGACGGAACCGAAGTGTTGCGTGTAACATGCTGTGGACACGACGCCGAAGAGGCCTCGACGGGGTCTTCCAAGTACTAAGAATGCACAAAAAAGCCGTCAGAGCAGACCCTACATTGTTCAGTAGGGAGCGAGGTGGACGTGTGAACCGGAATGAAGACTTCCTGAATGTGTGTAGTCAACGAAACAGAGGGCCGGTCCCAACCAGGAACGATGCACAAATGAATCCAGCAAGGAACCGAAGGCACAATCGTGAGTAAGACATAGGTACATGTCCGCGAAGAGCTGAGAGAGCAGGACCGGCAGGAGTCCTAAGGAACAATACTAAGGAACCGGCGGGCCGGGCCAGGGACGATCTTGGTTTCGCTAAGCTGTAGCTCATGCGGAAGCAGAACAATGCACACAACAATCCCAATGCCCTCCCTTGGCCGTACGTCAGTAAGGAAGGCAAGGGAGCTGCCGAGTGACAAAATGCTAAGTGATACCGGAAAACACAGGTAGAAAGGCAGCAAGCAAAGGATCCTGGTGAATCTTAATGACCGGACCAGGTCGGGGGCGTTACTGATTGGAAAACATTGTGGGAAGAGACACGGAAAGAAAGAGGAGAAGGGACTCCTTGGAAGACTGTAGAAGTGGTGGCGTGGAAAGCAGAGGGGACTGCTGAGGTCCCGACAGGCCGGGTGTGGCGTCCCCGAGGATAGGCTTGAGGGATAGAATGAGCACAGAAAGGGGACGTCAAGTAGATGCAGAAGGAATCGGCGAAACTTAAGGCAACCTGTAGTTAGGCGCAGGGAGCGATACGTTCGCTGCAATGCTTCAAGCTCGTTGGTGAGCATAGTGTTCGAAGTATGGAGAAACGAATTCTTGGCACGAAGAGTAGCGGCAGAGACGGTCATGATCCGCAAGGCTGTAGGCCCACAGGCTGCGATCCAGAGGACCGTTCGGACCGTTGACAATGCTTTAGCCAAAGTCAAAAGGAAGAATACATGCATTATATTTGTCGAGGGTACGAATAGAAATAACGTCGGGCGGTCTGGCCAGGCAGTCCAGTGTCGGTGGAAACGTACCGAAGTCTGGGCAACGTCCGTTGAGTGTCATCTACGCACAATAAAAAAGGGACAGGTGCCGGGCCGGTCGGTCAGGCTGGCCAGCATAGTCGTAGGAGGAAAGAAAAGGCGCCTCTTGCAAGAAAGGTCCGTCTAATATCATTTACGCAGAATCGTTGCCAGGGCTAATCAGATTGGGTAACCTGGACATATGTGATGCATTTCCTAATGACTCCTTCCTTGTGAATTCCATCCCCCCCCCTTCCCCGTGTTCGTAGATCCACGAACGATGCTGGTCCGATATGAACGGCGCACAGAGCGGATCTCGGAAAGGCACGAACAGGTGGGAGGGCAGGGACGAGCAAACTGTACGGGGTCCGTGGTTCGCGGACAGAGACCGGCCTGCCAAGCCGGATCATGGAAGACAACGACCAAGGTAAGCAGACTGAAAATGAAGAAGATCCGGAGAAAAGGGCAAAAGATGCCAGGCTGACTGGATACAGTCCGAATGGATCAGTGTATGGCGTGGTCCACCTGACCATCATACTGGAAGCGTGGCACCATGGTGGGCCAGACGGACCCTAGTGAGCTTGAAAAAAATATGCCGGGGAAAGTCAGCCAAAGTAGGTATCTGCGGAACAGAATACAGGCGAGATCACATGGTGAGTAGTATTGAAGAGTTGCGATGAAGGAATCGCATCGAGAAGAAACGGGAACTGGCGTAACAACCAAGATATGTGGGTTGGTCGTACAGGCAAATGATGAATCCGTCGAGTAAAGGATCGACGTCCGACCGGCCGCAGAAAGATCTTCTAAAGCAACCCCCTCGAATGTGATGCCAGTAGCAGTCGCCACTTGGCCGGTAGACCATACAAAGCACTCGCCATTTCACAATTTCTATTCGCCACATACCAAAGAAATCTTGCACGATGCATGGTTTTTCTAATTCTTGCATTTACGAAATTGTAAAAATTCTCTTTAACCCCAGTATTAATGAAGATAAAGCAGTTATGTAGCCCTTATAAATCTGAGCATAACGCCGCAAACCGTTCGTCTTTAACTTGTACGGCTCCCGAGATATCGCTCTTTGAATGTCATTCTCTATTGCTAGTCGCCATTTTGGCAAGTAAGGCTAAATTTCAGGTCGTTAACTGCCGATTTCCATTCGCCAAATGGCGAGTGGCGGCAGACATTGGCGAGGATTGTTCTAAAGGGATGTCAACTTCTTGTTGTTGTAAACACAGAGTGATCGAGGGATTCCCGATCTTGAAAACTAGTGAAACCGGGCCCGGCCTCGGACCTAGGCACGAATAGCAAATCGCGGTCCCCTGTGAAACAGAAGATGGGCTGGCGCTCGGGTGTGGGAGAGCAATGATCGTCCTAAAAGTCAGGCGGACAGCGGAGTGCTGGTCTACTCACAGTCCTGAACCCGGGCATCTGAGCCTGGACCCTTTCTTTTATTGTAGTCTGTTGTGCTGACTTGCTGCCGAGCCAAAGAAACTGCTGCTGGTGCTGGGTTCATTACAAGAAGATACAGGAGACCTCGGTAAACGTAAGATGGCAGTCGTGTGACTGTAGTCCCTGCGGGCGTCCCTAGCAAGCCAAAGAGTCCGGGGAATCGCGGACTGAGGCTTGAAGGCCCGTGGACCAAAACTGAACTGACATCTGTCCGTGGACCGAACGGGACCTCCAGGAGACAGGAAGCTGGAGATGCCGACGAATGCGAGAACTTCATTACGTAGCCACGGTCCCCTGGAATGTCCCAAGCAGATTCAAGAGTCCGGGAACCGTAGACCGAGACCCAAGGGGAACGTCCGCAGGGTAAGAAACAGGAATCAGGTGGACAGACACATCAATAGACGGACTGAAGACAAAACCGAAGGGGACGTGGGCAAGGACCGCTGGTTCCAGAGAACAGAACGGTGACTGTAGATCGCGGGAGCAGTATACAGCACGTCCGAAGTAGTTGAGGTCTCAAAAGAAAAACGAAATGACGGCCGACGATAGGTTGAAGAGTGAAGAGGCTGTGCAGTCCTAATGCGCAGAGGGCGGTAACGCTGGACTAATGAAAACAGCAGCAGTGTTGTCAAGGAGGTAGGGGCTAGAAATACGGAATCGTCTTGAAAGGAGATTGGTTTCGTATTCGTAACTCTCAAATGGTCGAGAGATTCCTAACCCAAAGGGCAAAGATCCGAAAGTGGAACGAGGAAAAGGTATTGGGCCAAGCCTGGACCTGGACCGTCTTGGTAGTCTGTGAAGAAGAAGACGGGCCGGTACTCGGGAGAAGAAGTGTGAAAGACGGTGACAGAGGACAGGGCATCTGAACCAAAAACATAATTGTGAAAAGCGTACCGGGCTCGGTCACAGGCCTGGGCCCAGACCCCGAACCTTTGGTTCCTGTAAGGAAGGTAGAAGACGGATCGATGCTTGGACGTCCGCACGGAAAGGCTGCTTGAAATGACGTCAATTGTTGCAGAACGTGCAGGGATACAGGCATATGTAGCATGAGAGGGCCAAGTCTGGGCCCGGGTGATGGTGTCTGGTTCCCGGTCCCCAGGCGTCTGGCGTATAGGGGATAGCCGTAAATGCAAGACGATTGGCAAACAGTAGCAACATCCCCAAGAAAACAGGCAAATAGCGGACCATGGTTCACTACAGGCTCTGGGTCCAGGCATTGGAGCCCGGTCCCCGGCCATCAGAATACACGGGTGTATATCTGAAGCAGGAATCATAACATACGTGAACAGAGGCGTCGTCATGAAGGCAGGCGGACCGTAGATGTGCTGCACTTAAAGGCCTTGGGTGGATGTTGCGGCCTGGACCTCACTGCCCACGCACAGGTGGAACCGAAAATTCGGGCCAAGAGGAATCGGGCCACAACCATCGAAGTTCCTTTTCAGAGACTGAGGTACTGACGGCTGACGGAAGCAGTAACATCATCAGTAGTGAAAGCGGACAGTAGGCCGCTCAAAGGGGATTAGGTTGGAACACAAGTGAAGGTTTTAGTCCGGGATCGATGTTCCTACAATGGTCTTAACAACCACGTCCTCAAGAAGGCAGGCGGACAGCAGATGCGGTCCACAAAAAAGTAACGGACCGTGCGCTGAGTTATGGTTCCGGTTCGTCAATGTCCTACAGCAGACAAAAGCAGTCGCGTCCTGAAGAAGAAAGGCGGGCAGCAGACGCGGTCCACAAAAGGCAACAAGCCGGACGCAAGTCCTGGTTCCGGTCCACAGGCGTCTAAGGATAGGAAATCCTGGAAATTGATGCAAGAAAGGATCGAGTCGAAGCCTGACCAACAGTTCTCCTAGAGTACCGGCCACCGATGGCAGGGACGGTTAAGCAGGTGTAGAGATGGCCAGAAGACAGGAGAGCTCAAGAGCAACCACACACAGCAGTCGCCCTACGAAGAGAGATGAAGTACGGTCCGCTGCGCCGGCTTTATATATGCGGGCGTGCACTCACACATGCGCAGTACAGGGCGGTTACGAGCACGGCAGGGAAGCCAACTTTTAAGCTAACCAACTTGTTTAAATACGTAGTTTGTTACTGGCCGCTTCGAAGCCACTGTAGCTTACCTTCCACCCATTCATAGAACAGCCCTGGTTTAATCCGGGTACACTTCAGTATTATATTCCAACACTCGTATATTCTTTTTTACCAAGTTATTAGTTTGTTTGCGTACGAGAAATAAAAAAAAGTTGGATATCACTTGTTTTGCTTTTAGGGAGCACGAACCCTAACGGTTTTCTGCCCCACGACAATGCCAGGGACAATTTAGCTGGAGAAATCCAATTAATTCAGAAGTGGATGTCAGGAGGAGGGGCTAGCAATGCCAAAATGTTATAATGCTGCTACACGTAACAGTAGTGCAACAATTAGGAGGAGGCGCACAAACTCAGATTAGGGTTCATTAACAAGATGCTTGGGCATGAGGAAGCAACAATGTTGTTGCATCTTGTCCCAGTTTACATTGTTGGCCAGAGAAAGGTTAGTTCGTTGCATAGCTTAGGCACCATTACATTAGGCCATACCAAAAATGCAATGGGACCAAATACCGTGCATATTTTCAGTAAATTCAGCAGGTAATTTGGGGGAGGGGAAGGAGAAATCATGTTGCGCAGAGGGTACGTGAGGTTGACTACTTTAAATTTATTTACACTTTTTATTTACAAAAGTTAAAATATTCACACGAAAATTTTGACAAGTTCCACATTGAATATAACACTGCAATTTCATGTGGCCAATTTTTGTTAGGTTACTCAATACAAAGTACTTGTTTTACTAGCATTTTATAATTATGTTTATTGTTATTATTTGTAATTTTAAATCTGTTGGTAAAACTAATATCGAACCAATAAAACTTGCGTGAGTCTTCCTGTTACGGATTTTTTTTTTTTTAAATCGGAGAATTAGAGGCCAGGAGGAATATTCTGCCCTTCCCTCCCTGGCCAGTCCGCCAATGTAAAAATAGGACATCATTCGCTTTGTTCACTCGTTCAATAAGAAACAACACCACAAATAAGCGTAATAAAATACTGTAATATATCGCACCCGGAAAGCAGCGAGGCTATGCACGCCTTGCATTCAATGTACCGTCCAGATACCAGCGCAAAAATTCGGTGTACCATCCAGATTACCGCCAAAGGTAAGTGACGACTCACTTTGTATTGTACTTCGCGGTAAGAGAGGACGCCATCTCGATGTCTACGCATAGTCTCTAACCGACCGCAATTTGAAGAGCTGACTTGTCGAAAGGCGCAGTTACACGCCGCAATTTTTCGTATGAGCGCACACCTTTACGATGACATTTGGCTGACGTCATTCACAGATCGTATACTATCGGGCGACGGTTTTTCGCTGAAGGACCTAGTTAGAGGTTATTATACTTCAAACGTCTTATGTATATTCTGTGGAGCATAATACCTTTTGTACTTGCGTACTGCAAGTGACCCACCCGCATACTTGAATTTCGTCAGATCGAAATTGAACAAATGTGTCTGGTTTTTGAGATGTCGCTGACGTAATCGCGTCCACCTGTTTTTTTGAACACAACCCCATTAATTCGACGTGTAACACGTCGAATTAAAAAGGCACTAAATTATAACAATAGTTCATTTAGTCCTTCTAAACAATTCACAATATTGAACCAAATTTTTGTAGCTTTGATGTTAGAACCAGCGTTTGTTTATATTTGCATTTCTACTTGGATAGCATGTTAACTACAAATTTTATAATTTTACAAATATATTGTGAAACATGCATTAAGCTTAATTCGGGGGGGGGGGGGGGAGAGGAATCAATAATTTTTTTCCATTAAAACTATATCAACAAAACACATTTTTCATTATTATTTAAAAATCAGGTGTTGGCACCATAGCACTACAATACCAGATGTCGCCTATTTAAGAGTACCGGAGAAAACCGAGTACTCGGATACTAAGCTTGGTACCAGCACTGGTGAACAATTTCTGGCACCGCCCAACACTACTACAACTGCTTGTAACAGCAAAAAATCAACTATTGTTTCAATGAAGAATCAACTACGAATGAATCGTGCTGGCACATGCTAAGCCTAGACACACAACAGTTTGTTGCCATTAAGTAATGGACATGGGAAAAAGCACGGACATAGCACGGACCTAAATTTTGTATTTCTAATGTGTTTTTTTTTTAACAAAGAAAGTTAGGAGGAGAATGGACATACTCATGACAAACCAGACAGTAACAATGACAATAAAAAGCCCATTTTGCCGGTCCCCAGTCTGGCTGACTAAAAATGTTTGTTTTTTTTTGCCAAGGAAAACATACTTAACCTGATAATTTTAGCATTAGATTGATCCTCAATGTCGTTTTTCTGGAGGTTTCTTGACTGCATGTAGCCGCCTGCTTGCAAGTTCCACACTGCGCCTGCGCGGCGCAGTACTCGTCTATAAAAGCGAGAGCGTGCATGCTTTTGTCATTAATTTTCCTCTCAATGTGTCTGGCAGTGACTTGAGAGGGGAGGCAGGGCGGGTTTGGTTAAATTTGTGTTCCTTGGCAAAGGAAACCATTTTTAGCCGGCCAGACTGGGGGCCAGCAAAATGGGCTTTCTTTTTGGCCTGGAAAACATCTTAACCTGCTAATTTTAGCATTATCAGGAGACCACGTCAAAGTTAGGTGGCGGGCACCGCCTTGACGGGCGACCTGGGTTGCAAACAGGATTTCCTCCAAAAAACTTAATTAAAAATATCGCACTTTATTCAGAACATTGGTGATGAAACAGACATTTTGGTCTCTTTCGTGGTATTTGGTGACCCTGAAAAGGGCCGTTGGGTTTATACGAAGGGTCTTGCTTCCTTCTATGGTTGGCTTGCTTCCTTCATGGGTTGGCTTGCTTCCATCATGGGATGGCTTGCTTCTGCTTCGTTCCGAGTGCTTAAGGGGGCTTGACCACTGTTCTGGCTGCGACAATTGGTCCCAGATGGTGTAGTCCCTTTTCTTCTTTTGACATATCCCTCAGGTAGTGAGAGGTGAAGGTCGATGGGTTGCGCCATGATGCTGCTGCAAGGATCTCCTCGATCGGGATGGCATTGTGATGGGCCCACGATGTGAAGATTGCGCTTACTTCGTGTGCTGTCACTCTCATGCTGCTGCTCATGCTGCCGTGCTTGTCATAAGCTGCTTCGATGGTCTTTTTATTCCAGCGCGATACCATTGCTGCGTAGGTTTCGCCAAATTGTGAATCAGTGGGGAGGAAAAGTTGATTCCTTCCTTTACGTACGTCTTCGTGTTGGGTTCTTGTTAAATAGAAGCGTAGTGCATGGATCGAGCGTAAGTTGTTCAGGTTCATCACCGAGGATGGTTGAAAGGGCCGGAAAGGTTATTGGTTTTGGTAGTACAGGTGGTTTTTGTGTTTTCGCCCGGAAGCTTGTTCTTGGGTACAGTGTTAAGCTGGGTCGGCAGATAAAGCTTGGATTTCAGAGAATCGTAGACTGGCTGTCAGGGTTACCAGGAAGATAGTTTTCCAAGTCATAAGATTTAGTGAGCTGTCTTGCATTGGTTCATATGGTTCTTCCATTAGGGATTGTAGAACAAGTGATAGATCCCAGTCGGTTACGGTTTGTCTAGTTGTAGGTCGTTCGTTTTCGAATGAGCGGAGTATCGCTGAGGATCGTTGAGCCTTTGAGCCTGTCAACGTTGTACAGGTCGCTGAAGATTTTCAGGAGATCTGGTAGAGGGGGTCGAGTGGATCAACTTGCCTTGTGATACACCAATGAATCCATCTGGTCCAGTGGCTGCCATACATTCGGTTAGTCGAGTCTCTGGTTGCTTTTGAGGCGATGCGTTCGGCCTCTTCTCGATGAATTCCAGCATTTTTTAGGAGCTTGACGATAGTAGCCACCCGTGAAGGTTTAGATTGGGTAGGTTTGGGTGGAGATTGGATCCTTTTTGTTGTGACAGAAGATCTGGAAGAAGGGTAGACTTCTTGGTGTGTCGACTATAACATTTAGGAGACTGGGAAACCAAGCTGCTGATGGCCAAAGAGGTGCGATCAGGAGGAAGATGTCGTGGCTTTCCTCTATTTTCTGTAGGACCTGCGGGAGTAGTTTGAATGGTGGAAACAGGTATACGTAGTGTTTTGCCATGGGAACATCAGGCGTCGACTGCTGTTGCTTTTTCGTCCGAGATCGGGCTGATGTAATGGGGAAGTTTGGCATTGTGCTTCGTGGCAAATAGGTCTATCATTGTGTGCCCCAGATGTTGAAGAGATATTTGCAGATGGATTCTTGAGGCCCCATTCGCCTGTCGGTGGCTTTCTGCACGACAGAGTCTGCAATCACATTTCTGTTGCCTGGGATGTGTAGTGGCAGCATGGTGATGTTGTTTTAGATGCAAAAGTCGAAAATCTCTGAAGTTATTCTGTGTAGTCGACGATATTTCGTCCCTCCTTCATTTCGGATGTAAGACAGGGCTGTTGGGTTGTCGGCTTGGACTTGAATGACCTGGTTTCGTACTTGTGGCTGGAAATGTTTTACTGCTAGTTGGATTGCCCCGTAGTTCGAGAATGTTGATGTGGGCTCCCCAGCCTTCTTTAGATGCATCGGTAAAGAGAAGTCGATTGGGTGGTGACTCGTGTAGCGGTACTGTCTGCCCAAGTTTGTTATGACTGACAACCAAAGAAGGCATTTGTGGGGGAAAGTTTCTTTCCTGGTCCGGTTGGTCCTGGTAGTTCGTCCAATTGTCGATTGGATAATGATGAAAGGGTCTGACCATAACAGCGTCCGTAGGGAAGAAGGTTTGCCATTGCGTCCGTTTTCCCGATGAGGGAGTTCAGTTTTCGGAGCTAAAAGGAGGTTTGCTTTCGGAACTGCCGAATGTGTTGAAGCAGGTCTTGTATTCATTCCAATGCAGGAGAAATTCTTGATGATTATAAACTGAACGAGGCACCTAGGATGGTGAAGGACTGAGCTGGGGTTAGGCGAGATTTGGCTTGATTTATTCCAAACCCCAGTCAGTTCAGCAGGTGGATTGTTTGATCCCGGTTGGCTTCCAGACGAAAGGGGTCTTGGTTGTTGAGTGCCCAGTCGTCGAGGTATGCATTCGCTTGGATTTGCTGTTGGTGTAGCGCTGCTAGAATTGGGTTTAGGGCCAGGGTAAATATTCTCGGTGCTGCGTTCAAACCGAAAGGTAGGGAGCGGAATTCGTAGACCTTTCGGTCGTAGATGAAACGAAAATAATGGCTTGTTGCCGGATGCAGGCGAACATGACGATATGCGTCTTCTAAATCGATTGAGACTGTCCAGTCGTTTTGTTTGAAAGATTAGCGGATTGACTCCAAAGTTTCCATTTTGAAGTGGTCATTGGCGATTAACTTGTTGAGTGGTTTCAGAATGAAAATCAGGCGAAGGCCACCCGTTTTCTTTGGACGGGTGAAGATCATGCTGTAAAATCCCGGTCACGGGTTGTGGCATTCCTTGATGGCTCTTTTCGTCAGGAGTTGCGCTAGCCTATTTCGGACGAAAAGGTTTCTTATACCGGTGACGTGAAGTCCCATGGTGGGGAGGCCGCTAGAGGGGGTCTTGAAATGAAAGTTGTTCGAAAGCCGTGTTCGATGATCGAAAGAATTTCTGTGTTCTGGGTTAGTATTCGCAAGGCTGGTAGGAAGTGCCGGAGTATTGCGCCAACTGGAAAGCCACAGGGACAAAAGGCGTCATTGTTGTCCTTTCCGAAAGGACCTTCTGCCCCCTGGTGACGCGTGGCGGCTGCCCCGGTCCGGAGTGCATAAACGCTTGTGTTGATTTCTTTGGCCGGAGCGGGAGCGAGATGCTTGGTCCGTCCGAAAAGTTTGTTTTTGCTTTCGTCAGGGGGCGCTCTTAATTTATTCCCGTCTTCCGTCGATTGTTGAGTAGCGGGAGGTTTGTTTTTGTAAAACGGGTGGCTGGTCGGCTGGTTTTGTCTCTGCGGTTTCGGATCCCTGAAGATATCCAGGTGTGGTGCGAGAGATAGGATTAGCCCCCGAAAGAGCGTATCAGACTCAAGGATTGGCTGGTTTCGTAGGCTGTCTTGTTGAGTCATTAAGATTGTTTGCTGTCTTTAAGGCAATCTCTCGTAGGATCAAGGTGTTGAAGAGTGCTCTTGTTGCCCAGTTTAACGAATGATAGGTGGCAAAACTGGCTTTCTGAAAGAGTTGAGATATGAGGGATGAGACGTTTAGGATCTCTTCAGGGCTGGCGTCGGCCGAAAGCTTCTCACACAGGACGTTGACTGCCGTGTTAAGTACGTCGGCCTGTGAAGCGGCGCGAAGACTCAAGCATACGCATTTATCGTTTTCGAAAAGAATGAAAGACGGAACTTCTGCTTTCTTCAGGATTGAGAGGGCAGTGCCGACGTCCAACTTCACCTCAGCGCATACAAATTCACACTCCGTGTAGGTGTCAAAGTTGCGGGCATTTGTTGCGCCATCGCCGAAAGGGCGAAAGAAACTTGATTTCCGTTCGGGGCGTGGAGCTGGCGGCTCCTTGTCGAGAATCAGGGGCTCTCCTTTCCCGAGTAAGGAGCCTTCTTTTCGGAGGAGGTAAATCAATAGGGTGGTTGATTGGCCGAGAAGGTTGTGAGGTTTGGAGTCCCGATCTCGTAGGGAGAAACCAAAGCCTGTCTATAAGCCTCTGTTAATGACAGGAGCGTCGGCCGACTAAGATGGCTTCTATAAGAAGCAGTCGGGAACCGTGTCTTCTACCGTCTTGAGCAAGGCCGGTAGCGGGATTGTCGGATCTTCGCCATTTTCGTCGGGGAAATGAATTCTTTTGCAACGAAAGAGGGAGTTGAACTGGAAGTAGTGGATCATTCACAACAGGAAACCATCGAAGCGGTTGTCGGGACGTTTAAGGCTTGAGCTTTCTAGTAGCGTAGTAGCGTGGGACGAAAGCTGAGATGTGAGCTTTCGGCTTTCTTGGCTTGTGGTTGACGCTACCCAATCTTGAGTGTGGGCTCTCCGGACAGATGATGTACAAGATAGGGAAGGCATCGGGTTTTCTTTTGTGTGCTTTCGGATGGCCGTCTTGAAGATCAAGTTGTGTTCACTCCGGGTCACACTTTGGCTTTTCCGGGACGAGTTAGAGGAGGGATCCAATGGTGAATTCGGGTTCGGCGGGGGTTGAAGCGATGCAGTATCCCGACGATAATTTCTTTTCGCTTGACGATAGGACTCTTTAGAAGCTTGGAGATCCTTTTCGATTTTCGATTGGGCTAAGACACATGGACGGGGGTTCGTTGGCCAGCTTCCATCTGGGAGTCTTCAAAGTTAGGTCCCAAGGGGCGGGAACGGCCTCGGCAGCAAGGTCGAGGGCCAAGTACTATCTTTCACTGAGAACGAAAGCACGAGCAGCAGCACGAGAGGGAACAAGGCGGGTTCAAGAGCGGCGGCCATCTTTGGCATGTGTTCAGTCCAAATTCCAAACGAAAGGTGGGAAACAGGAAGCGACGTGACACGAGGCAACCTCTGGAGAAAAATGAATGACGAAAGCGTGCACGCTCTCACTTTTATAGTGGGGGGGGGGGCCCCGCGCCGTGCTGCTCCTCCTGCACACAAAAGAAAACCATATGCCTTCCGCAGGCGCAGTGTGGGGCTTGCAAGCAGGCGTCTACACACGGTCAAGAAACCCCCAGGGAAACGACAGACGATCAATATAATGCTAAAATAATCAGGTTAAGATATTTTCCAGGGCAAAAAGAAACTGAAGCAAAAAGAGCCAACAGGGGACGCTAAAGGATTATGCCATCAGGAGGGGGGGGGGGTCGTCAGCTGGTGACGATTGATGACGAGGGGGGGGAGGGGAGTAGCTAGTTGATGACAAAAGCACCATTATCCCAGTAAAAGGGTGGAAAAATGCAAAAAAATAAATCTTGATGGGAGGGTCAAGTTACTGGAGGGGGGTTTGAGCAACTGATGACGATCGATGACGAGGGTGTGGGGGGGGGGGGATTAAAAATGGCCAATAGCCACGATGCTAAATCTAGACACATCCTGGTAGTGTTTCTATCATATAATAGGCAAAGGACAGAACGGGGTGGAAAATTGGACATAAATATGTATTTCTAAGGTTTTGTTTTTACACAAAATTCGGTGGATCAAGTTCAAATTGTTGGAGTCATGGCATCTAATTATTGCCGTCTGATTGTTGTTCATTACCACCAGTGTTTAAGCGAAAGCTAGCAACTGCTTCTCTTACCAGAGACATTAAACCGGCGTTTTCTGGTATTGATTGCTAAATATTAATGCGACAGAAAGCTTTGGAAATTGTATAGATCGACGGGGTTTACCGAGTAGGCCACAGAAAGTCCTGTATCAGAGCTGTCCATAAAGGATTTCAATACGAAAAAGGTATATCAACATCGTTGATTTCGTGCTAATTACTTATTACTTGCTAATTCCAGTCAGAAAAAATAATTTATGCGACAGATATGCTTGCAATTTGACATTCAGGTTACGTTTGACTGCAATAGGTGCCTTTTCTGGTTTCACATTTAGGGATGTTTTAAATCCAAAGATTGTAATCATTTCTAATGCTATTTTCGTGAACGTTGGGAACACGCCATCTGTTATCATACGTAATATCCCAAGAGCTAAGGAAATTATCGATAATTTTTTTCAACTCGAGTGTTTTGGCCCCTATAAAGTCACGAGTGCTATTTAGGCAGACATAAATTATCTGCCAATAAATAGCACGAGTGAGTTTAATGGGCCGAAACACGAGTGTTGAAAAAAATTTGATAATTTCCAATAGCTCGCGGGGTATTTAGAGAATTTCACATCATATTTCAGTATTCAGCACTCTAAATTTCGTATGCACCATTTAAAATTTTATAAAAGCCGCGCTGCCATCCAAATATCTGCGCGCCGATTGGCATTACGGCCGCCAGGAATAAATTGATATTCGCCGCCGCTGAAGAATTTTTCATTGGCGTACACCTCCAAACTTTTTACTTTAAACAATTCCGTAATAATAAATTAATAAATGTAGTGCATCATTTTATTTTTTTCTAAAATTGCAAGAGTAAATAAAAAAAAACGATCAAATACGGACTGTAGTGGAGCGTAATAAATTTCAAAACGGTGTTCAGAATTTGTTGCTAGGTTACGTTGAGGTTAGGCCTAACGACACAGGCGGATTAACGGGTTTCGCCAAAGGCTTCTACGTGTGATTGCAGGCGTTGCTAGGTTACGGAAATGAACGACACAGTGTGTATTTTGAAAGAAAGGCCTTCCAGACTGTTACTGGTAGGAAAATACATACTTTTATTTGAAATAATTCAACAAACCTATCGTAACGTGTCAACTGTGTAACGTTTGAAGCGAGTGATTGCCAAAAGCGTATCAACTTCAGAAAGCGCTCGCCAAGTTTTGCACGGTTTAGCATTTCGCTGCGTCGACCAATGAAAGCTGCAGGAAATTGCCTAACTGATTTAGTTTTAAATTTAGCCAATGAACATAGACTTACAGTGATAATCACGCAGTAGCTTTTGAAAGCTACTGCGTGATTATCACTGTAAGTCGGTTGTGATTGAGCGAATTTAGTACACGATCAAGTGAGCAAATTTCTGTCAGGGAAATTCTCAAAATAATTGTCCCCCTTAGCCAAGTAAGAATGCAGTTTCAGTTTCACAATTAAATCGAAGTGGTACAAAGTATATCATCGTCTACTATACTGTTTATGGGGAGAAAATCCGTGAAGGGTTACCGCTCCTTGAATTTAAAAAATTTAAAAACAGAAAAAACCTAGATAGACCTAACTAAACAAAACTAAATTAATCGTGCTCAGTTGTCTTACATTCAAATTAATACAATGGCCGCTTTATTGGAAATATAATTAATTAGCGATCATTAATTATACCAAAGTTACGATTTTCTTCTGGCTGTTTAAGAAACGATTAACGATATTTCCATAAGGAGCTCACAATCAATACTTACACTAAAGCTATACCGTAAAACGACCAAAAGGGGTGATACACAAAAACCCCATAAGGGTAGAGGTAACCATTAAGTTTTTGCCATAGAAAGTAGTGATATAAGAGCCAAAATGGCTGCCACCAAGTTTTCCATCCCAACCCTGATCACTCAATCTAAACTGACACCTCGGTGTTGTCAGTTAAGCTTGAGTGATCACGGTTTGGACCACAAACTTGGTGGCAGCCATTTTGGCTCTGATACCACTACTTTCTATGGCAAAAACTTGATGGTTCCCTTTACCCTTATGGGGTTTTTGTATGATAATGGCTATGCATATGATAAACTAGACAACAGCAATAACAATAGAAAGGATGCGAAAAACGTCAGCAAATTAGACGGACCAAAAAAGGATCGTCGTTTAGAAAAAGAAAGATTAGAGGTTGTATCCCCGAGGAGCTGACAACTGTAAAGATGCACAAATAAAAAGCTGATTAGGGTTCACTTTAACGAAACGAACTATAGCTGGAACTAAAATTCCTGGAAACAAGTATTTTGATGTACCGACCTTAACGGTAATTAGTGGTACATCACTAATCAAACAAACAAAACTTATTGATTCACGGAGGCCAGCAAATTTACGTTTCTTGTTGCTGGAAAATATACTATACCTAGGGTTGCAAGCTGGCCATTCCCCTGTGGAATCTGACTCCGTGAGCTGGTTGTTTCCTTTTTTTTTGTTGCACATTGGGGAAGACGAAAAGATTTACCTAAACGATGATGATCAAGATCTGATTACTTGGTCTTCCATGTTGTTGGTTGCAGGGTTGTGTGGTACAGTTCAATGTTGATTGGTGTTTTGTTTGAGTGAAGAAAGATGATTTCATGGGTTACGGGTTAAAACACTGGAAATGACGCCAAGAAGGGAAGCACTTAATGAGACATGGTTGTCACTTGAAAAGTGTCTTCCCCGTCCCCATGCACTGGTTTGATAGAAAGGGGGGGTGGGGTGTGATGATGTTGGTGATATTTGCGGTTTAACTTCAGGATGGCTGGCAAGCTTGGGGTTGTTTAGGCGAGACAATGAAAGAGTTCCATGGGATTTGGGTTGATTAATTCGAAAAGAAGTTGAATGATTAGAACGGTCGCTTTCTCACCGTGACGATGGGAGATTCAAGGATGAATGCAGTGCCGGCTCAAGGGGTACGTGAGCAACGCGGCTGCGCAGGGCCCCCAGTTTAAAGGGGCCCCCGCGTGCGGGTGGGAGCAATCATCTTGGCGAAGGATGTGTTGGGCTGTGAGCGAGCATTCGTTGTCGTCGCCATTTCAGTTGACCAGTGACATCAATGACAGACAGAATAGCTTCGTCTAGAAAATCTTCGTCATTCTTTGGCGAGTACGAGACTTGGGAAGGCAGATTATTTAATGACAATCCTTTATACTGAGTCAAAGTAGAGAGAAAAACTGGGTGAGAATCTGTGCCTTGCTCTTTGAAACTTCGAGAAT
The DNA here is from genome assembly GCA_023313725.1 of Lithobius niger. Taxonomy (NCBI): domain Eukaryota; kingdom Metazoa; phylum Arthropoda; class Chilopoda; order Lithobiomorpha; family Lithobiidae; genus Lithobius; species Lithobius niger. Next base: position 119,674 of record JAHWFP010212402.1, on the reverse strand, counting down.
GATGTGGGTCGATTAATCGAAGCGTTGCTCGAGCCGAAACCCAAACTAGTGGTACTAATAGTGCTCGACTGGCACTTTAGTCAGCAAGTGGCAGTCTGATAGGAAATAAGAAACACGAAACGGTGAAATAGATATTCCTTTTAGCTATAGCTATTTTTTTTTTAATTGTTGATTGAAGGTCGCGACTGCGACGAACGGCCGCGCCAAAAAGGCAGTCACTGTGAGTGCTCAGCTGAATCCCGGAAGTAAACGATGACCAAGAGGAGGTGTGTAGCTGAAAACGTCATACTGCTGAAGCTTCACTCAAATGTGATTCACCACGAATGAGACGAGCGGGAAGGAAGCGGCATTTGTCTTGAAAGTTTCATTCCATTCGTTGACGCAGCTGTCAATTAAGATGAGTCCTGGGGCATGATGGGTGCGAACGCAAGACTGCATACGTCTGGAATTTCCTTTTCATTCGTTAACTCAGCCGCACAGTGGGTTAAGTGCTGGAGACAGGTGGCATTCGGCTCGAAAGCTTCCTTCCATTCATTGACCCAGTTGTGAAGCAAGATGGGTTAAAGCAGAAGATCACGGGACGAGGGATAAACATCTAACTGGAAAATCGCATAATTGGAAAAATGTCTACCGTATCACAGTCTAACGGAAAGTCGTCTAACAGCAAATTCATATAATGGAATATCGTCTAACAGGAGATTCGTATAATGGAAAATCGTCTAATGTCCCTGCCTCGCTCACTGCGGCTATACATATAACATCAGAAACCGCAGTTAGACATTGATCCAGTTAGACGTTTATCCATTATAAGATATTCCGTTTATATGATTTTCCGTTATACGATATTCCGGTTAGAAGATTTTCCAGATTTTTTATTTATGCAGATATTAGACAATTATCCCATTAGACGATTTTCCAGTTAGATGTTCGTCCGACGCCCTAAGATCGCAGGTGTCTGGTTTCATTACATTCGTTCACCCTGTGGAGGGAGAAGAGGGTGAAGGTTGCATTCGTTTTGAAGGCGTCTTTCCATTCGTTGACGCAGTTGTAAAGCAAGATGGGTTCCAGTGAAAGATTGCTGATGTCTTGATTGCTGATGTTCTTCCATTCATCGACTCAGCTGTAGAAGGAGACGAGGGCAAAAGCTGGCATTGTCTGGAAAGCTTCTTTCCATTCGTTGACGCAGTTGTTAAGCCAGGTGAGATCGGAGAAGCATCGTTCCATTCGTTGACACAGCTGTGGGACAGATTAGGGCGAAAAGGTGTACGTTGTGAACGCTTCTTTCTATTCGACGACCCAACAAGATGAATTAGAGTAGTGGGCACATTCGTATTGAAAGCATCATTCCATTCGTTGACCCAGTTGCAGGGAGAGCTGAAGGAGAAAGGTTTGATTCTATTAGTTGACCCACTTGATGATCACGGTGCATTCGGGCAGCAGGCCACATTCGTCTTGGAAGCATCATTCCATTCGTTGACTCAGCTGGGGGCGAGATGAAGGCATTCATCGAGCAGCGAGAAGTGGCATCCATTGGGAAGCTTCTCTCCATTTGTTGACCCAGCTGTTGAACTTGACGAGTTCGGGTGGAAGTCCATGATAGGCTGGAGCGTCAATCCATTTAGTGACTCGGCTACAGGGCGAGATGAAACGCCGGCGGAAGTGAAATTCGTCTTGACTTACACTTAATGGAACCGGAGCACTTGAGTAGCGATGAGCTGCAAAAAATCCCAGGCGGTGGGGCAACCCAGTCAGTCGTGTGGTGAATTCATGCAGACTATGGCAATGAGACAAGAGGGCCAGGGAACAAATTGGCGAAGGATGTGTTGGGCTGTGAGCGAGCATTCGTTGTCGTCGCCATTCCAGTTGACCAGTGACATCAATGACAGACAGAATAGCTTCGTCTAGAAAATCTTCGTCATTCTTTGGCGAGTACGAGACTTGGGAAGGCTTCAGTCAATGTGTTGGCTCCGGCCAGCATAAGACAGGATGCAAGGGCTAGAACGACTGGTCTCGGTGAACAATCCACTTGAGACGAGGGTGTAGACTATGAATGAGGCGAGTGGTCGCAGAGGGCGCAATTCGTTTTGAGGGTTCCGGACCATTCGCTGGCTTGGCCAAGAGACGAGTGGTGAGGGTAGAACCTCGTACGCTAAAGACACAGGACCAGAGTGACGAGTAGTGGAGACAGCTTGGCAGTCGTTTCGACGGCCGGCTTGGCATTCCACTCGATGCATGGCAGACATGATCGAGATGAAAAATCTGGTGGTTGTGTCAACAAAGCTTGCACAGGTGACAGGTTAGAACGAAGGTTCGAGTTCTGTAAGTAGCGGCAACAGTGTTTGCATGAACAGTGGCTTCACTTCCCCAATGGAAGTGAGAGGCAGAAGCTGGTAGGGACGAATGCTAGTAGAGACGAATGTTCGAGCAGCGGTGGCACCCTGAAGCGGCAAATTGGCGGAATGCATGGAAAGAGTGGTACATTCGCGAATGGCCAGTGGGGAATAAAGAAGGGAAGGGAAATCCAAAGAAGCGGTGAAAGGTGGAGGACGGAGCGACCGTTATGGCAGGCCGCTTGAGAACAAAAGATGCGAATGCTTTCGTGGCATGCTCTTTTATAGGAGGGCTGCACGCATGCACAGTTGGGTTGCCAAGCTGGCCGGATCTGACAGGGTTCAGACAATTTTTAAATTCTCAATTTCCCCGATTTCCAGGTTTTCCAGGTGCATCCAATGGGAATTTCCAGGTGTTTCCAAGATGTTTAGTTAGGGAAACAGACAGTAGCTAATGTTTTCATTAATATTCGTGTAAATAATCCACATCCCAGATAATAGCTGTTTAGAAACTAGTGCACACGGGACTAAACGCATTTTCATCACAGATATTGGTACCAGCCTAAGATTTGGTTTATTGAAGTAATATCTAAAATACTTGAACATATATTAAAGTACAAATTAAAATATTTGATACTAGCCTATGATTTTGTTTTTGATCTGTTAGGTAATTCAATGGAACATTCAGATTAAACACAAAGGCATTTTTTAAAATTTCCCTGTCTTTTCCCTGATTTTCAAAAAAATTCTTGTTTCCCTGAAATTTCCCTGAGCTTTGGCTCTATTTTTAATTTCCCTGAGATTTCCAGGTTCTCCAGGTTTTGTCTGAACCCAGTTTGAACAACTTAAATCAAGGTAATGAGAGCATTAATGCAAAAAAATTGACAGGTATAGTATATTTTCCAGCAACAAGAAACGCCCTTAACAATGTGCATGCTTGTTCACAAATTATAAATGCTTGCAAAAAAGACATAAATTCATTAAATGGGAAAGAGATAAAATATAAAACAACAAACAGAAAAAAAAACCGTCTGTAATACATAAACTAATCAACATTTCAAACACAAATTGCGTTCAGTTTCTGACATAACCCTTCAGTTAAAACAATCCTAGTTCCCTGGAATTGGAGTTCAAATCATAGTTCGTTTCGTTTGAGTGAAAAAATGTATTTTATTCCTGTCGTATTTTATTTGTGAACCATTATGTGGAAGTTCCATGAAGTTATGAGCTCTAATCCTTTTTTTCTAAGAGCAAACCCATTTTTTGCGCAGCCAAAATATCAACATAATGCACTACAAACGAGTGATACGGCCACCTTGAGTAGCATACAGGAGTTAACCACGCCTAAACAGTGAAAAAGATTAATTCCATTATAGCTAGGTGTTGCTAGGCTAGCTTCCTATATGTGTGCAAATTCCATCGTGGCCTTTTTTTCAGTTGCCGTTGGTAGTAACCGGACTGCAGTAACTGTAGTGCAGTCTACAGCATGCGGAAAATACGACAACTAGATTATAACATTAAAAAAAATCAACAAATACCCATAGATATAAACTATTAAAACTGGTTGATCATTTCAAATAACAACTGACATTACTAGTTTCCTTGCCCACTTCATTGTTAATTTTTTTAGTATTTTAAATAATTAACTATCGAAAGCTAACTTCTTCCATACAAGATTTTTTTTTAGCCACTGAAAGTCAAGCGAAAAAATCCCGAACAGTCGGGATTCCGGGAGTGACTGAAACGAATCCCAAAAACCCGGGATTGCAAATACTTCTTAGGATTGGCTGCCCTACTTCAGATGACAGGTCCGGAGGAGCTGCTTCAGACGACAGGTCCGGAGGAGCTGCTTCAGACGACAGGTCCGGAGGAACTGCTTCAGACGACAGGTCCGGAGGAACTGCTTCAGACGACAGGTCCGGAGGAGCTGCTTCAGACGACAGGTCC
>JAHWFP010212402.1:98317-114773 GCA_023313725.1 Lithobius niger | reverse complement strand
GACGACACGTCCGGAGGAGCTGCCTCAGACGACACGTCCGGAGGAGCCACAGATGACAGGTCTAGAGGTGCTTCAGACAATCAGGAGATGAATTCATGGACTGACCCAAGGGACAGGAGACATGGTGAAGTGTTGAGAGTAGTGCCATTGGGAGCCGATGGAAGGGCGGACGAAAGGCACAGTGAGCGATAGCCGGCAGAGGAGAATGAAATCCGCTGGTAGAAAAGGCCACGAGAGGCGGGTACGCCGGCAAAGACGATTGCTTGGGGTGGTCACAGCGAGGCGGGCGAGAGGTGGTCGAAGGTCCTGGCGATAGACCGACAGGGAGACAGGCTGACGACGGCATCAGGGTGGACAGGCGATGGGCAGGCCGAAGAAATGGTCTTCCGGAAGGGAGGCTTTTAGAGCGCCTTTTGATCTTGCCATCGCTGTAGCTGGATTATAGGTCTAGAAGTTGAAACGAAAGCGTGTCCATACACAGTGGCCGCTTGAGAAGAAAAGATGATACCATGTCTTACTTCGGCACTTTTTTTAGGAACGGTGCGCGCACGGGTCACCGAACTGGCTAGCTCTAAACTTAAAATCTCTAGGGTAAGATGCAATCGAGAACAAGAATGCTAAAATTTACAGATAATGAATATTTTCGAACGGCATATACAAACCTGAAATACTTCCGAGGTGATACAAAACAAGGAATGGACGACGAAACCATCTCCCAACCACCCAGGGTTAAACTCTCCAGGGTACAGAAAACACGAGTAGACTGTCTCAGAGAGTGAGCCACTGGTATAAAACCAGGGAACTATGCAAGCTTCAATAGCAACCTGAACCAACAGCAATACCAAATTCGGACGATAATTCCCCCCTCCCCTCCAGCACCAGTAGAGGATGTGAACCGTAAGGTACTCGCCCGAAATTTCCCTCGTCATGAAGCGGTAGGAGTATGCATGATACCCTGCGGGCAATGTGAAGCTAAATACATAGGCGAAACACTGAAGGGTGTCCACGTCAGATTTCTTGATCATGTAACAGCAACACAGACGGTAAAACAGACAAACAGCATTGCTGTTCACCAACAAGAGAAACAACACCACATAGACTGGGAGAACATTACCACCCTTCTTGTTTCCAATTCTTCACGAGACCAACACCTGAGGGCCCTTGAATCCCTTACTAAATGACAATTTAAAAATGCTGGCATTCGGCTCATGAATATCCAGGTGCCAGCCTTTCCACACAGTGGTGCACAAGATTGTTACTGAACAAAATTTTCCACGAAAATTATCTACAAATTTGTCAAATTTCTACAAGCCTTTCACTGTGCAGGCAAGCCACATTTCAGCGAACTTCCATAACTCTCTGAAATTTCCCACGAACCTCATTAGGGAGTTCTGGCGTATCCTGCAAACCCTGTTCCCACATATCCACCACCTTGTACTACACCCCCCCCCCCCCGACGGAATTAAATGCCAGATGGAATCTTTCCTCAAACGCAAATCTTAGTGAGCCCCCTACCTTGCTCCCTGTGGGCTTTCACCCTCCCCTTCCCCGACAGTACGCACGTTTAAAATACAGCTCTCTCTCTCTCTCCTGCAGATGTAAACAAGCAGCCAACGGACAATGGATAAGCCTAAAGACGACAAACTTGACAACAATGACTCCGTTTGTCGAAAATGTGCACAACGACAATTGTTGTAGATATTTGGATTTGCGTATTACTTCTCCAGTTGAAATTAAGGCAAACAAATTTGTGCGTAATTTTTCCTTTTTGCCATATGTTTTTATGGATCCAGTTCAGGCACATCCTTTTAGACGGTACTTAAATCTTCCGTCCACATTAAGTCACACAGAGGCACAGTGGCGCAAATCAAGCAAAAAAGAAAAAAGGTCAATAAAAAAAATCCATTAAACCTTGCTGTGACCTTGCCCTTTTTTTTTTAACTCATTGCCTTCGCCCTCTCAGAGGTTTGTGCACGCCACAGCCCAGATGGCTGGTTATAAACATTTATCGCTCTCTAGCTGAACTGTGATGGCGCCACCCCCTTACCCTACGGACAAAGCAAGTGTGGGAATCGCTGTTTTGTTGACTCCATGGTGAACTCGATTGTGTGGAGATTGCGATTGATATTATTGTTGCAGTTTCAAAATTAGGTGGAAGAATTAATTTGGTTTTTGAAAGATTTAACAGTTTTTTCCAATTTGGTCATCTCTCTTCATCTTTGATTGCAGTTTTGTCCTGTACGTTGGCTTATTTTGGAAACGCAACAATAATAAAACACTAGTAAGGAGCCGTAAAGTATTACGTCAAGAAATTGGCCATTTTTACCCCCCCCCCCCTCCAGTATTACGTCATTTCTAACTTTACTTCCCCCTGAAAGAGGTTATTTATCCTGTATTTTTTCCGGTGTTTTTCTGGACTTTTTTTTTGCATTCTTCCACCCTTTTACTGGAAAAACGGTGCTTACGTCATCAACTGGGCAACCTGCTCCCCCTGTCATTAATCGTCACCACAGCTGGCACCCCCTCCCCCTTCCAGATGACATAATACTAAAACGCAATAACCTAACCTGAAGAACTTCGAAAAGAGTGATAACCTAATTTCCACACACCTACATTGACTGGGGCGCCACTATCATCAGTTCAGCAGGAGAGAGAGAAACGTCAGCCAACTCCATGCGACACGGTGCGGACTAAGGATCTTAGAACTTGTCCGAGGATGAGGATTGATGGATACACAAAAATGTAAAGAGTAAAGCATCAAAATAACAAGGGCACCTTGTCTTTTTGGTTTCTATTGCCTAACCTGGAGTTCCAGCATTCTCCTTCCCAATGCTGTCACTCTAGAGATTAAAATTATAGATCCCGCCAGCCTCGCAGCCCAATGTGCATTTCTTTTGTGCATCTCTCCGTATATAAAAGCGTTGCGAGTGACCAACGAATCATTTTTTAATGTCCAGGTGGTGGAACAGAGGGGAGGTAGGGTGGGTGAACAAAACGTATATTTTCGGTTAGGCAATAAAAACCAAAATCGACAAGGTGCCCCTGGATTTTGAAGTTTCTATATGCCGACGAAATATATATTACCTGGAATTCTAGCATTCCAGTAGACTCGTCAAGGTGGCGGAGGGCACCACCTGACGGTTACCCTAGGGTTGCGAGCTGGCTCCACCAAAAGTATAAAACTTTGCAAAGCAATACGAAGGCGAAGGGAACGTCATAAACAGAAGAGAGATTGCATTTGCTTTAAGGGGTTTAAAGATTTCGTCTGGCAGCTACGAATGGCCTGAGACGGTAAAGTCCATCGGCCTGGCAAGTCATATCCTGAAGGTAATGGGACATAATACAGTAGTACTTCTCCAAGATGCCGCTTCAAGGATGTCGGTAATGTGAACATTACTGTTCAAGGCCCATGATGCCAAAATGGCTCCGAGTTCATGGGTAGTAACCCGAATATTGTGGTAGGCGAAGTTGTGTCCAGGGCGTTATAGGCATTAATGATGATAGTCTTCATCTAAGTAGCAATTATTCGAGCAGACATTTCGCCGAAGGCGTTCGTGAAAGGTAGAAAAAGCTGGGAGCAAGCCTTGTGAAGGGGTTTGGTTGTCGAAGGGCTCGTCCTGGACACAGTTGACGTTCTGGTTCGTCTCCAAGAATGTTGTATAGAGCCGGGATGGTGAAAGGGAGGGAACGTTCGCAAGTATTCTGGGTTTAAAAAAAATCAAAAGGTTGATTTTTACTTTGAGCGTGTCCAGCAAATTCGTAAGATCGACCACGTTATCTTCGCTCATTCTGAAACACAAAATACCAAACAGAATTTTGTGCTTGAGAATGAGCGAAAAAAACGTACATTGATCTTACGAAGTCTTCTGGGTTTTTGGCCCGAAATGAAGCTCTAGGGTTAGGGGTTAGGGAAATCCGCAAGGAAAAAACAGTCGGCTGCAGTGACTGACAAGGCTTGTACTTCACTACAGCGAAGGCAGGTGGCGAGCGTTACCAAAAACAGTTTCCCGAGTTAGAGGACTAAGGTAACTCTGAGCGAGTGGTTCGTAAGGTGCCGTCAGTAGGGAGGTTAGAACGAATGAAAGGTCCCAATTCGGGAACAGCTTTCGTATGACCGGTCGCTTGATTTCGAAGGACTTGACAAGAGCAGAAATCCAATAATCGTCCAAAAGATGGGAACTCCCTGCAGCCTTATAAACGGCGTTAACAGCAGAACGATAAGACTAAAATGGTGGCGCCTTTTAGGCCTTCCTTGATAAGGTCGTGAGGAAGATCAAGAAATCTGGAAGAGGGGGATTGACTTGCCATGGGAGACACAAACGAAATCAGCGGCGCCAATGACTGTCGTAGATTTTGTCGGTGGACGAACGGATAGCTTTGGAAGTGATGCGTGAGGCCTACGCTTCAGAAAACGCCTGCTGTTGTCAGGAGTCTGATGACTGTAGCCAGCCACCTGTGCAATTTCAGGGAGTGCAGGCGAGGATGGAACATGATTTTGCGATGCTGGAAGAGCAGGTTCGGAACGTCCGGGAGGCAGCGCGGAAAGTCCACCAGGGGGTCCAGAAACTGGGGGAAACCAGATCCACGTTGCAGCTGGCCAATTCAGTGCAAACAGTAGGAACAGGCTGGGAGATAGCGCAATCCTGCGAAAGATGAGAAGCAGGAGTTTGAACGGAGGGAACAGGTAGCCGTAGAGGTGATCCCAACTAAGGGTCACAGGATCCACTGCCCAAGCTTGGTCATCGGGATCTGGCAAAGTCTGGCATTGTGCTTCGTGGCGAAGAGGTCGATGATAGGGAGACCCCCGATGTTGAATAGAGATTCACAAATGAACATCTTTTGAGTCCATTCACCGGTTGGGAGGGAACGGAGAGACAGAGTCAGCAATCACGTTCTGGGTGCCTGGAATGGAGAGAGGTAATATAATTGCATCTAGAGAGATGCAAAGGCAGAAAATCTCCGACGTGAGGGTGTTAAGACTGCGACCCGCCCGGCTGTTGTGTTGTCCGCGTAGACTTGGAAGACCTTCCCTGCAATGAGGTTGTGAAAGTGACGAGGGTGTAGAGGACCGCTCCGAGCTCGAATATGTTGATGTGATCGCATTCGTGAGGCTGCCATGAGCCGAAGATTCGGTGGTGGGTAATATGTGCCACCTACCCCTGAAGGGAGGCGTTCATGAGGAGGTGGAGGTCTGAAGGACGCTCGTGTAGTGATACCATCTCCATACAAAGTCGGGACGGGTGGGGGCTAATCGAAAAAACCCTGCGATGCCACTTCAATGAGATAGTGGTGAAGGGAAAGGTTGTGGGGACAATTCAGGGCTTGAGAAAGTCTTGCGGAGAAAGTTGAGGATGCGTGCCCCACTCGTCGATGAGAAAGTGATGGAGGCCGGGGCGTACCCCTGCCGTAAGGACGAATTTCACTATGGAGCCTAGTGTCCCGATGAAGGAATTAAATTCCGTGAGAGTAGACCGTGAGGTGAAGGAAGGCCTGGATTGTTGCTAAGAGGCCGGAGATTCTGTCTGGTGATGGCATGATGGTTGCGGAGGCCAAGTCGAAGAAGAGGCCTAGGAAGACAAATGTCTGAAAGGGAAAAAGACGGGATTTCTTGGGGTTGATCCCGAAGCCCAACTGCTGAATGAGCTGTAGGGTGAAGTCGCGATTGCGAAGGAGCACCGATGAGCCCTAATGAAGAAGGACCAGTCTTGGAGGTAAGCACTTGCTTGAATCTGATGCTGGTGGAGAGCAGCTGAGACGGGTGTGAGGATGGCCGTGAAGATAGAAGGAGCGACGTAGTGACCGAACGGAAGGCAAAGAAGCTAGAAAACAGGCTGCCAGTTGGAGACGAAACAAAAGAGATGCCAGACAGATGCATGAAGCGGGATGTGTAGATATGCGTCCTTGAGATCGATGGAAATCGTCCAGTCACCTGTACGAAACAAATGACGAATGGATTCGAATGCTTCCATCTTGACGTGGGAAATGAGAATCCACTAATTCAGAGGCCGAAGACTGAAGATAAGCCTGTAGCCACCGGTTTTCTTTGGGCAAAGGAAGATGGAACCTGTAGAATTCTGGACGAAGGGGATCGGGACCGGCTTTGGAAAAAGGCCCTGAATTTCAGATGTAAGCTAGTCGCAGACGAAGGGGGTCAAAGACCATGGCAGGGGAAGAGACCAGCAGAGGGAGGGAGGCTATGGTAGGTCGCATCATGACTGTCCTGTGCAGGCGAAGAGCGCCAGTTGTCCTTGGGGCCTGCGCGAAAGGGGCAAGAAGGAGTCTTAGGGAAAAAGCGAGGTTGCTTGGGTCGAGATACCTTCGGTTTGCGGGCAATGTCCTGCCTGCTGTCGAGGAAGGCCAAAACCAGTGGAGAGACCCTGGTTCTTGAGAGGGTCGGTCATGGGAGACGAAGGCTTTTAGAGAAAACAGTCGGGAATGATGTCTTCAACTGTCTTTCATAGATCTCGCAGGGGGATTTCCGAAGGGTATGGGTCATCAGAGAAGGATGCAGCGAAGTGAGGATATCAGGAAGCCATGTCGTTGGAAGAGACCAAAGTGTGCTGGGCGTCTTCGATGCAGCGTCAAGAGTCACTGCCATCAGGAATCGTGACTGGTCATGACAGCCGGAGACACGAAGGTGGAGCGTTGATGTTTGCGAGTGCTGATGTTGGAAACTGCAGCAGCCACCCAGTCGTGACGTGAGCGTATTAGCATAGATGATGGGCGAGGCGAATGTTTCCGGTTGTAACTGAAGGTGTGAAGGGCATTATCCCTGTTTCCGCACGAACCTTTTCCTTGGAAAGCGTTTCGTGCAGGGGATCAATGTCCACCAAAAGATGAGGACTGGATGAACGACATTGAGATCTAGATGAAAGGTCAAGTGGGCCTTCTGAAGGGCGAGCCAATCGACGCTTCTCGGCATTCTGACGGAACTTAATTTGAAGCTTGAGGCGAGAGTAGGCCTCCTTGGATTTGGAGAGCTCAGACTGGAGCGAACGAAGACCCGGCGTTGGAGCCGCAACCTGACCGCAAGGGACAGGTGATGTTGCGGTGATGTAGCCCCTTCGGTAGCTTAAGGGAGGCAGGCAAAGGGAAAGCGAACACGAGCCAACCGACGAATCGTGGTTCGTAGGCGAATGACGACAGGCTGATGACAAAGTGGAAAATCCAGGCACAGGGTGTGAAAGGAAATAGGAGAGGAGTGAAGGTGGCGGGGTAGTAACCCGGGCCGAAAATTCCCTTCAAGTGCATTTGGCACAAGGCATGGTAGAAACGAACGGAAGAAGGACCCTCAGTACCACACACCACAGTAGCAACCTTCTAGAAGCAATAGAACAGCACGTCCGATCAGGTCAGACCGTAGAGAAGAAAAGATGATACGTCGGTCGCTTGCGACGCTTTTATATACGGAGGGTTTTGCAGAAGAGATGTGCATTGGGCTGCGAGGCTGGCGGGATCCAAAACTTTAATCTCTTAGAGTAACAGCATTGGGAAGGAGAATGCTATAATTCCAAGTAATCTTTATTTCATTGGCATATAGAAACATTAAAATACCAGGGTATGGCCTGGTCGATTTTTGTTTTTGTTTCCTAACCGAAAATACAATATACCTGTTTTTCAACTAGCAGTTCTTCCCTAAGGGAGCTCGAAAACGGGGCGTCGGACGAAAGTCAACCTGGAAAATCGTCTAATGGGATAATTGTCTAATACCTGCATAAATAAAAAATCTGGAAACTTGTCTAAACGGAATAGCGTACAATGGAAAATCACGGAATATTGTGTAATGGATTATCGTGTAATGGATAATCGTATAATGGGTAAAGTCTACCTGGACAATAATTTACCTGCGGTTTCTTATTTTATATGTATAGCCGCAGCGAGCAAGGCAGGGACATTAGACGATTTTCCATTATACGAAATTCCTGTTAGACGATTTTCCATTATACGAATTACGTGTTAGGACGATTTTCCGTTATGCTGTTAAACTGTATGCATTCTGCCTAATTATGCGATTTTCCAGTTAGACAATTACAACTCGCCCCCGAATCACTAGCGAAGATTGATGGTTTGCCTGCTGGGCTTGTAGCTCCCTACTGCGCCTGCGCAAGTGCGGGGCGCAGGCCTCATATATAAGCGATCGGAGCGGATCACTATTCATATTTCTTCCTCTCAGAGTTAACCTTGGTTACTGAGAGAGGAGGCTGGGCAGGTAGAGGTAATAAATATTTTCGGTTAGGCAACAAAAACAAAAATCGACCAGGCCATACCAAACATTTAAATGTTTTTATTGCCGTCGAAGATATACTTGACCTGTTTTTCAACTAGCAGACCTTGTCAAACTTGGCGACTGGGGTCAAAGGTTAATGAGTACCCGTGCTACAAGCCGGTAGCCCCAGTTATGAACCCTGTGAACTGAGTGCTATCAACAGCATCCATCCGGAATCGGGAGGAAGGAGCTGGTCCAATGGATGTAATGAGGAGTACAGAGTAAGAACTTAAGAACTGAAAAGCTGCGGAAGCAGGGATCAGGAACCGCGGTCCAGGACCGGAGCGGCGAAAGAGGCGGATCAGAGACTGCAGGATTGGAGAACAGGTGGTGCTTCATATGAGAAACAAGCGGTTGCCCGAGGGGTCCGCAAGACAGGAATCGTGCAGGGTAGAAAAGCATAGACATAGCTTGAAACAGAAGCGCAGGTAAAAACTGAATGGATGGCAACCGTGCTCAGGGCTACAGAAATGAAAAGACATAAAAGACTGTTTCATTACCTCAGGTTAGTTGGATCCAGGGCGAGGCTACACAGGACCAGAGCAGAGCTTGAGATGCAGCCAGAAGGATCGAGTCCGGGTCAGGTGGTTTGCAGCGAACCGGGAAATCCACACAGCCGCATTGAAGAGAGTGGTACGGAGGAGCCATAGTTCGCACAATAGAAGTCTTTGTGATATAATGGCGTACAAGGAAAGTTGTCAACACGAATGTGATACTGGCAAGGAAGAAGTTCGAAGCATCTATTTGGAATAGGTGTAGTTGCACAAATGGTAAAATTGTATAGTCGTTGGTCTAAAAAAGGGTGAATAAGAAAGAGGAATTGGAAACGCAGTTAGTTAACCAGATGTAGATGGCTCAGGTAGCATTTTAGTCGAACGGGCGCACGGGATGTGCGGCTCGGAACACAAGGAGTGGTGGCTAGTCCAGAGTAGTTGAAGGGTGAGCATGGTCAGTATTGGCATGTCGAAAAGATATCCTGGGGAATTTGCATGCGGAAACGTTCAAAACAGGAGGTAACAAAAATATGATGATGGTTCCTCGAAAAGCAATTTTAAGCGGATAGTGGAAGAGGTAATGCGAGTACCTTAATCGGGAAGTGCACGAAACCCGAGACCCACGCCTTTTGCTCAACGTCAGCACGCAGAACAGGGCAGCTGGTCGAGTTGAAGCATAGGAGTGGTGGGTAATCCCAGGAAATGCAGGGATGAAAGTGGCAGCATCATCGAACTGCCACACACTGTAGGCACTAAGATCGTGGAGGATATGTGAAGAGGATGCGGCGAAGCAACGATGGGTTCGCCATGAATGAGTTGAAGGAACTGGTGGTAGCCATTAACACTTGGATTCAGGAGAGCACTGCATGTCTTGGTGTTAAGTCCCTTGGTGTTCCCTTGGTGTTAAGTCAGCCAATTTCGTCCACGAGAGTATCATTGGATTCCCAGAGAAAACGAATGGTAGCTTCTTGTTCCGTGCTCTGGAGATCGTCAAAGAAGCTCGATGGTCCTCCAATTCCATGGAAAAAGTCCTGGCTGTGGCTAAAAACAAGGAAATATTGGCGTGTAAGTTTTCGATATCTCGTTGCGTCAAATTAAGGCCACGCACAATTGCTACACGAAGATTGTGGGCCGGAGGGAAGAGACCACTGGGAGATGGTAACGGATCGGTAAGAACCGTCGCATTTTGAGAGGATACAAGCACGGACTGTGATGAGACATCTGCTGAAATCGGCGTCGTGGCCGGAGCTGGAGTTGTTGACTAAGGCGGATTGGAAGGACTAGATGGCGCCAGTGGAGCGCAGGGAGAGCTTGAGGTGGAACCACCGGAGAGTTAAAGGAGGATCGGAAGACGGAATCGTGGAAATTGGTGCGGACCTCTTCTTTGGATAGCAGATAGGACCGCGGTTCTTGACAAGAGATGCCGACTGTCCTCGTAAGCTTCCCATGTGAAGCAAAAGGAGCTCAGTAACTTGGGTCCATAACTGTTGCCATTAAAGGTGGTGGAACCGAAGGGGCTGGAGAGGACCGATGAGGCAAAAGGGTCTTCTTAAGTTTGGGGACGCTGAGAGGGACAGTACTCGAATGGGAAGAGGAATGTTCACTTTGTTGTGCCAATAGTTAGGCTTGGCAACAAGCCGTTTTTTGTCTAGAATCTCTAGATCGCTGTTGACGACGAACCATTTCCTTCCACTTGACTTCGTTGATAGTGACGCACGTACTGCATTTTACATTGAACCAGTTGCAGGTTCTGTGGTATTGGCAGTAAGAGTGGGGAAAGAAGAACTGGCAGAAGAATCCATGATGAAAACAAGAGGTCAAACTTGTAAATCGAACAGTAGCGCACGAGGCAGAGGCCGTTTTTCTCGCCAATTGCAATGGAACAGGGGAACCCCAGGAAAAGGCGACATGAACTGAAGGAGGAGAACGGTACCGACTGCTGAAACGCCACTAAGTGAGATAGAGAGAAACTAATGGGTCATAAGGACAGAACGAATGAAGTGACTTGGCAGTGAAGGAAGGTGGCAGGTTACAGGGTCGTACGAAGCAGATACGGTAACAGTGTGTAGACGCGAGTAGGAGAACAGAGGTCATACTAAAAGTCCCCCCCCTCCCCCTTTTTGTTTTTTTACTAGTGCGGGTCGCCTTATGTTCCTGCACGTGTCAACCACTGGAAATCGGTGATGAGAATCGGAACGAAAACGAGCGCTGCGGTCAAGGACCGTGATGGAAGCATTAAGGTCAACAGAAAGAGTGATGCCGTGTGCTACGAGCCAGCATCGCGAGGCTCCGTGAGAGACAAGCAATGCCGGCTGGCAACAGGAAGATATCTAGCCATGTTACGGGGATCGAAGGGAACCGGTATAGATACGAATGACAGGCATCCACGCCCAACGAGATGATCAGTGTCATATAATATATACTAATCTCACCATGAGATAGTCACAGATGTTTGTTTTAAAATAGTCTTTAATGTACAACAAAATACACAGTCCATGCTGCAGGAACGAAACGCAAAAGGAAGAGACAGAGGATCAGTTGTTATAGACATCGGTCCGAGGATGGACCGGGAACCGGTGAATCAATCACAGCTGGTGGTGTGATAACGGTTGTTCAAGACACGATACGACGCAGGGAAGAAGAGCGTGGAACAGTAGCTAGTCCATCCAGAGACGGCCTCTGACTAGGTACCGTGGTAGTGGAGAGCCTTGAGATCTTGGGGATCGTGATGGTTAATCCTACAACCGTGCTCGGGGACTGAGGGTGTAAAGATAAAAAGACAGGGGAACACAGACGAGGCGTAGCGGTCGCACGGCTCGAGTCCGATGGATATTTCTTGTTGTCGAGACAAAGAAGACCTGGGGCAAGTGGATTCAGGGGACAGCAAGGACCCCGACAAGTCCGGCGGAGCATGAGGCGGGAAAGGAGGCATAGGTCCAGGAACGCAGCAACCAACGGGTGCGGTGGACAGATCACAAGATGTAGAGGCCAGAACAGAGGCGCCGGCTCTAGGCTGTGTGTCTGGCAAGGAGCGGAATCGAGGAAATGGGACCGGCAACCGAACGGCGAGATCACGGCGAAGGCTCGGAATTCGGAGAAAACAAAGAGACTGGAGACCAACTGGAGTCGAGTCCGACTTGAAGATGCTGAAAAAGGTTAGGGGTCCGGGATGGACCTAAGGCCGATGTAGCGGCGCTACCCGTCTCTTCAGGTGCCTTTCAGGTGAGCACCGACATCTGGTGTACTGGCGATTTTGTTGTTAATATTTAGGGTGACTGTTTTTACTTTTGCGGAGTTTTACAGCACTGCAGTGGCTACTGCCCGGTTAGGAGGGGAGCGTCCGTGTCCTAACTACGTTTCAAATACTAACTACCTAATGATTTGCTGCCACCACGATGGGTGTTTAATTGCAGGCTTAGAGTTAAATAAAAATGGTTTTTGATTATCTACTCATGCAATTAAATCTACACGAAGTCAAACTGTTGTTTAAAACAACGAAGGTTTTTTAATAAAACATGTTTAACTACATTTTACAGTTGGAACGCAATTGGTTACAAAATAATTCTTTGAAAGCTTTAAGTAAAGCACACGATGATTTTTACATTAAAATCGACACGAAGTGAACAAATTAAAAGTTCATACACTACAAAATTTCGAATAGAAAAGTTGTTTTGAGTCACCGGACTCTCTAAGTTACTGAGTGCACTTTTACATTAGCAAAATGGTCACAAGTTATGTTTCTAAAGCCACGTGCTAAAGATCAAACTACCTCAATGGTAAACCTGGTACACAACCCAAAAGATGTCTAAGCTCTACGATTTAAACCATTTTGATTATTTACATGAACCTGTGTTCAACATAAATGAGAAAAAAAAGCTGGTTTTTAGGAAGGGGACCTTAAACCCTTAAGTTGTGGTAGTTCTAGGCCAGAAATGCCGATGGCGGTTAACTTATCCACAATCATTCTCAATGTTAGAGGTTAAGTTTATGTTTATGTTTAAGAACTATATATTTAGAATCGAAGTCCAAAAGAATACTTTCAAAAATTCAACTAGTTACCAACGAATTGCTACCTTGCCCGGCATGGCAACCTGTGGACCCTGGGGGTTATCTCCACTGCGACCGACGTAGCAACCTCTAGCCTTTGAGATCAGTGAGCAGTGCTGAGGGTGGAACGGCAGGGCCAGGGGTATATATGGGTGAGGGGAGGGGGGGGGGAGCGGACGTCTGCGACGACTACGCGTTTGGCGGCAAGAGAGGCAGGCTGCCTTGGAGGAGGGAAATTTGTTCATTCTCCTGAGCCAAGCTGCACCACGTGAGGGCTTTATAGGGAACTGTAAGGATCTGGATGGGCCTTCAGAAGGGAGGGAAAAGGAGGTTCACATTGATTGGCCGGAGCTTCTGGGCTCTGAGTGGCTAGATTTTGGAGCGTTGGAGCCGTTGAGCTTTTGGGGTTTAGGAACGGATTGATGGATCGTGATGGAAACGGCCATTTGGGTTTGAACTTGGATTGATTGTAACTGACTGAGTTTTTAACGGATTTGAAAAAGGATAGGCTTGAATTAAAGCTGTACTCATAAGCTTTGCCATGAGCACGTCGGAAATACAAACTTGAACGAGTTTTACTCGAAGACTGCGATGTTAGGCATCACACTATTGAAGGAGGGGGGGGGGCGGAGTTTGCTATTAAAATCAATATTCAAGTTTAATAGAAGGATGGTTACTGATCTATTGCAGAAGTTAATAGTAGAAAAGGCTTTATATACATTTTGGTTGAGGTTGTTATGGTCGGAGCTCTGAAATAAAAACAAGATAAACACTTTTTGGAGAAAATGTCCGGTAAAATAAAATAGTAAAAATAATGCCGTTTTGGACAAGGTAGAGTTTGTGGGAAGAAGTTACGTTACTAAATTGCTTTTATAAGCACTAAGCAAAGGATTAAATAACCAGCTAGTTTGTAGATGCTAAAACGCATTTTAGTTTACAACATTTTTGCAGCCGCAAATAATGACAAAAGTGCAATCGATGTTTTCATTATAAACCAAGACTAGTATTATAGTTCAAAATTAAAAACCAGAGTTTTGAGTACATATATGTGGTTCCTACAACAAACACTAAACTGGTCGGCTTTATGCCTGAGAAAAAAAAATATAAATTACAAATGTACAAGTTTGTTGTTGTGGAAAATGGCGATCGGCGATTGCGTGCGGTGCGCTCAGTTTGGAGCGTTTTTCAAATAGTTGCAGTTATTTGTAGAAGATGAAATTTGGAGTTCTGTCTTCACAGGGATGAAGATAAAGTCTGTGGCTATTAAGAATTGAAGACTGTGATCGTTTTTGTCCATTTTCCTGGAAATTACATAATTTGAAATAAAAGGCTTAAAACACTTAGGCCTACGGCGCTAAGGAAAAAAAATTGGTTCTCCGAGTTTTTGATCTTTGGTGCCGGGTATCCTAACCTTCTGGATTTTTGGCCAAATGCCTTTACACCGAAGAAAAATGTTAGTGTCAAGGAAGTGATGAAGAAGGCCCAGAATCGCACTATGGGTACTATCATGATGCCGCCAAGATGAGGCTGTGCGAAGCGGCTTGGCGAGGGACCAACGCCCAAAACGTCGGGGAGGCGCAGTCTGCGAGATTCTTGGTGGACGGGGAACTTGAGTCCATGTCGTTGAAACACAGCCAGACTTAGAAGTGTCCGAAGCCTAGTTTTCTGGCGGATCTGGGTGTCCTGCAACCACGGATATAAACAGGGACGTACGGCTCATTGCCAAAAAGTGAAGGAAGATTGTGCCTCATGAGACATCGAGGTGTGGCGGTGTCCAAGATGGACTGGTGAGGATCTTAGTCCTGTAGAGGCTGCTGGAACCAGGAAAGGAGAGGAGAAACAGACAACACGCGGTGGTGCCCTAGGAAGAAATATGAATCGTGATCCACTCAAGATTGCTTATATAGGAGGCCTGTGCTCGGCAGGGAAGCCAACAATCTTCACTAGGGATTCGAGCTCTTTGCTATGGAAGAACTGCTAGTTGAAAAACGGGAAATGTACATTTTAGACGGCTATAAAAACTACCTTTTACGTATTACAACAGCAGGGGTGGCGCCACCTGGGGGGGGGGGAGAAAGGAAAGAAAGATAGCCCCCCCCCCCCTTCTATTATGGCCAACTGGAACCATAGTTGTCAAAGGGCGACCAAAGACTGGATGGTCGAGTAATATTGTTCGTTACTTCTTCGCCTTTGCGGCGCAGGCATCGCTTCTTGTTGGTCTGGAAGGGCCTGACAGCGAGGGTCAAGTTGTAGCGGTCGTGGTTGCCCGAAGGTGAGAAGAACACAAGGCCCAGAGAACGAGTGGGTCGCAAGAGATCCTGGGAGACGGTGATGCCGGAATGGATGGTCAAGGCACCTAACCTGAGTCATAAACGACCTGTAGACAGTGTAGCTGCAACTGGAGGGTCAGTCTTCCCGGCGAGGGACCACTTCAAGAAAGACAAGTGTGCAATCTGTCGGAGAGAAGATCATCAGACAAACGAATCATCAAAACGGTTAATGAAGACGCCTTGAGAAATCCACTGAAGCAAGCACATGAACGTCGAGAATGGTCAGCGACGGACGAGGTCTTGGGTCTCGTCAAACATACCAAGTGCACAGTGCATAGCGGTCGATGCAAACCCCGAAAAAGAAAGGTTAAGAGCCTAGTCCACTCATGGGGCAGGAGACAGATGTGGCCGCAGCTAGGGCGGACGAGGCCTTGGTCCCGTCGAACATACCCAGTCCACTGTGCGTAGCGGTTGCTGCAACCCCTGAAAATTAAAAGTGAAGAGCCTGGGCCACTCGTGGGACAGGAGACAGATGCGACTGCAGCTGGGCCAATACAACAGGGCGATGTCAGAAGTGGTTTGCAGTCAAGAAGAAAAAGGGGGACAACAAACGACAGGCGGCGCCTTGTCTCACTGAAGAATGGCCCGATGATCATGTCGTAAGCAGTGTAGGTTGCAAGGATGCAGTATAGAAAGGCAGGGGTCTTGAGCGGCGCAGCTGATGAATACCGATACCCTACCCTCTATCTTCTCATGATGCTGGACGAAGGGCAACTGGAGGTCTGACCAGAGAGAGGAGCCTAGTGGAGGCCATGACAGCACCCTCCCCCCCTCCCACCGTTTCGAACCGGAAAGGCCGAAACGTCAACAACACTGGAAAGCGGGGGTCGCACTTCTTGTAAAGTGAATGGCCAGTCATAGGTGGCAAGGGGACGATCGGACCCAGAGTCGTAGGAGAACAGGAGTGCAGGCTACCTGTGCCACGCTCAACGACGTAGCAGTGGTGCCTATCCCCCCTGGTCCAGTGAGGAATTACTCCCCCCCCTCCCCAGGTTAAAAAAAAAATGGTCCCCCCATTTTTTTGTTTTTGACTAGTGGGTGGGTTGTTCACCCCCCCCCCCCACACATATTTTCGGGCCATGTTATTTTCATAAGATTTATTTTTATTCAGTCATAAGGGACTAGTCATTATTTATGGCCCGGGAACAAGGGGGGCGGTCTTGGTTAGAGCGCCCGGCTAGTAAACGGGATGTCCTGGGTTCGAGTCCCAGTCGGGGTAGTAGTCTTTTCTTTCTCAGACTAGTGTATTGTGTTTCCTCACAAGGCGAGTCTTTAATGCAGACTGCTTGCTTCATTTACCCTTTACCTTGTGATTTCTT